>JAGGCT020000067.1:0-15505 GCA_017654935.2 Phymorhynchus buccinoides | reverse complement strand
GTACTAAGCACCCAAAAGATAGATGATGATAGTTTGAATGTAAGTAGCAATGGAGCCTCTCCTTTGACAATTCGATGCGAATTTAAAGCAATCCATATTCTTCTTGCCTCATAAACTTGCATGGAATTGCCTGAAGTAAATAAAATCTAAGGTTGTTGCATGATAGTCAACAAATATGTCCTGTGGTGCCTTTCCTTATTCTTTCTTTAATAGGCGGCGGGGTGGGGGGGGGGGGGATCAGATCCATGAATCGCCGATCCATTCCCCTTAAAGGGACCCTGACGGATTCGTTTTGCAAGAACACGTCCAGTCAGCAGGGAAAAACAACCCCTTTACAGAGATGCAACACTCACTTTGCTCTGGTTTCCCAGAAATCAAGCCGTCAAAAGTCGATTCCTCCTTGGCGGAGGTGCTGGAAGTCAAATTATTTCACCAAAGAGGAAGGCGTTTGTCTCCTTTTTGAATGGCGCCGGTGTTTAGACCATATCGTTGCACGACGTTTCGCAATACAAGCCTTTTTATTTTTATTTTTTTAGATTTATCCAGTTATCCAACGAGTTTCACTCACAACAAAGGAATAGTGTGTGTGTGGTGTGTGTGTGTGTGTGTTGGTGTGGTAGTGTACGTGTGAGGTGTGTGTGTGTGTGTGTGTGTGTGTGTGTGTGTGTGTTGTTATGTGTGTGTGATGTATGTGTAGTGTGTGTGTGTTTTAATATTTGATTTCAACGAATTATTTTGATCTAATGTATATGTATTTTAATCTGCTGCAACGCGTTGCAAAAAGAACATTTCCATGTGTCTAAACTCTTTTTTTTTTTAAGGACAATATTTGATTTCTTTCTAACTCAACCAAATGTGTCTTTCCAGACCCACAAGAAGGGAGTCCTTAACGCTGACACCATCCTCACCGCTACGCCTTGATACAAAAAAACTGACGGTGCCCAAGGCCCAATGTGGCCCTAAATGGTTTCAGGTAAATGTGTATGGCCTGGAGTCACTACTTTCGCCCGCCCTCCTCGTGCCCTGGGTCACATACGGACATGATCACAACCACCTGGCGTTCAATGGAGCTGCGTGAAAGCTCTCCTTCCCGAGACTCTCATTCTCATCAGTGTCGTTCGGGAGCCCTCTGCAAGCGCTGCATTTCCTGCTTTTACTTTTGCAATCTGCAAAGATTCATTCCGCGTAAGTTGTAGATGTCCAAAATGGACGCGGATCCCAATGGACGCGGCGACTATTCGGGCCAGCAAAATAGATGTCAAATGGACGCCGGATCCCAATGGACGCCGAGTATCCCAATGGACGCCGGATCCCAATGGACGCCGGCGACTATTCGGCAGCAATATAGCTGTCAAAATGGACGCCGGAGTCCCAAGGACGCCGGATCCAAATGCGACGCCGCTATCCCAATGGCTCGCTGGCGGACTATTCGCGGCAGCAAGAATCTTAGATGTACAAATGGACCCGGACCCAATGGACGCTGGCGACTATTCGGGTAGCAATATAGATGTCCAAATGGACGCCGGATCCGAATGGTCGCCGGCGACTATTCGGGTAGCAACATAGATGTCCAAATGGACGCCAGAGGCCCGAATGGTCGCCGGCGACTATTCTCGGTCACCTAGTGTAAATATTTCTGCTCGGGGACTAAACAACACAGACAGAGAAACGAGAGAGAGAGAGAGAGAGAGAGAGAGAGAGAGACGAGAGGAGAGAGAGAGAGATGACTAGGAGGGAGAGAGTGAAGCTATGATATGCGAGAGCCCAGAGAGTGAGCTATTTCAGTAAGGGCACAACATGTATCCAACTTCGCCAGCCACTGGTCACCATTCGGGCTTCAAAGGTAGACCCAAAATGGCGCGCTCGGCGACCATTCGAGGCCTGGCGATCCCATTTTGACAGACTCAACAGTAATTTTGTGCTGTGTGTGTGTGTGTGGGGGGTGTGGTGTGTGTGTGTGTGTTTGGATGTGCGTGTGTGTTGTGTGTGTGTGTGTGTCATCAGTCAAAGTCAAATTCAAAATTGTATTTTCAAGACGGACATTGAATAAGCAAACATACATGCTTTTATTTTATCTTCCATCGGTAGCCATCTCACAAAAGACAAAATGCAAAAACAACACAGCCACATCAATGCACAAACCACATGTTGCTTATCTACATAAAAAAAAAAGAAACACTGAACTCAGATAAATATTTAAAGTAAACAACGGATAAGCTTAGGAAAATCAAAACGTGCGTGTGTGTGTGTGTGTGTGTGTGTGTGTGTAGTGTGTCGTCTCGCGTGCGTGCGTGCATGCGTCTGTGCCGTTGCGCTGCTGTGCGTGTCTCTGGCGTGCGTGCGTGCGGTGTTGTGTGTGTGTGGTGGTGATGTGTTCATGTGTGTTACGGCTTGTAGCTCAGCAGCATGGTTTGTGCTGCCTGTTTATAGGAGAGACTATACCGAATTTCGTACCCACTAAGGTATACGATAGAGATCTCTATACTCAAGGGCAGAGGTTTTCGAAAAGCTACTAAAACTTTAATAGCTTTGGATAATGCTGCGTATAGAGATGGAGGTGGAAGTGACTAAAGAGCTGTAAAAACTGAGAGATGATAAAGATGAAGGGTTGACGATGCTCTGGGCTGATACACGCAAGAACCACGACCACATGAACATGATGTTTCCACTTCACAAGACTACCGAGAATTTGAAGACAACTAGTTATGTAATGGTATCACCTAGTTAATGTCCCATGACGTATACGCAAGGAGGGCGCGATGGCAGCGCAGGAACGTATGGATGGGTGTCTCTATGCGACACTTGACCTTGCTTTTAAACTACGACGGGTCAGTACATTCTTCTCTAAAGTATGTTTCAGTTAGTTTCTGTGACGTCCAAATAATTATTATGTCATTTTATCATCGATAGTTTGATGTCACATAAATCAGGCTTCCAAGTGCCTTAATTTGACTCGACTGCGCCCTTCAAAAGAAAGACATCGGAGGTACAAATGACATGGCTGCTGCATCAGTACAAAAATCCAGCCCATTTTGGGTTTTTGCTTGGGACCACAAAAATAGTTCAAGGTTAGTACCAAAAAGTGGGTCAACTACTGACCACTCAGGCTGTATGAAAGAATGATTTATTGATTAGTGGAATTCTAAGTTTAATCTTGAATTGATGCATATGAATAGGAAAAACGCGAAAAATCTGACCAAAAAAAACATATAAAATGTTGCCCACGAATAAAAATGAGCACTTTGCCGTTGCAAAGGGGATTCCACTTAATGTCACATTATTGGTGAAAATGAAATAGGAGTCTAACTCCCACTCCCCTGCCAAACATTCACACACAAATCTTAAGCATCCCCCCCACCCCCATCCTCACGAAAATATATTCTATGCATATGATATAGGAAAGCAGGTGGTGCGCATATCCAACGGCCAAGTATCAATCAGCGGATTCTCCCCTACATAACGCTTAAAAAACAATTCACAATTAAAAAGGCATGTAAGACAAGTCCTGATGCTAGCTACTTGACATCTATATGTTATAGAAAACAGATTTACGGAGCTTGAGACCCCTCACTAGGTCAAAGTACGAAACTCCTAATCAGAGGGCCACTTGCACAAAGTAGAAGTCGAACGACTACAGTAGTGGAATGATTGTACGTCCCTCGACAGAGAGGTAAATGTGTTGGTGAAAGGGACAAGAGACGTATATGGAGAATGGGCCAAGAGCAGGGGTCACGACGGTGCATTCAGTTAAAAGATTGATTTGCCTACTTCATGTCAAAAACGGCAGTACATTAACATCGGATGCCGTCACGTTTCAGGAGACCTGACCCTCTCCTGGCCTTCGCCACTATTCACCCAGCAACGCTTCAACTTCAGGTTAGTTAAAAAAAAGCTGCGTGGCAAGCCTGCATAGTAGCTACAGGGGTAAAGAGAACCAAAGTTCGGCCAGTAGACTTATCGCCCAAGCTGGACGACCCGTCCAGTGATATGCCCACAGCCCTCCAGCAACTGAGGAGCAAGAGGTTATCACCTGTTTGATGCTCACTTGAGCCATTCCACGACGAGCCATGGTTGCCTCCTTAAAGAGGGAACGCTTATCCTGGAACGGCGGAGGATGATCTACACCAAGATATACCACGTAGGAACCGAGCCGACACCCAGCTGATTTACAAACATCAACGGAAGAGCTGAAAACGGGACATGAGAAGAAGAAGAAGCGCCTTTGTAAGGTAATGACTCACGGGAGGTACAGGCATTTCCGGCAGCACGGAGTTCATATCCGGACAAGCTCGCGAAGAGCAAGCAAGAACGACTCGTATGCATGAGAGGAGGTGAGGGTGTATCAAAGGCGCATATGAGAGACACAGGTGGAGTTCCTTCTGTCAGAGCATCACGCGGACGCCCAGCGGGGCCCTAACGGGAAGATAGCAGTGACTACAATGGTGGAAGGACTGCAAATTCAGCGACAGATAGTCGCACGCGCATGAACTGTGAAAAGAACTCGCAGAACGTTACTCCAGCAGACCAAGGGCGGAGCGCAAAAAGAGTTGTCCAGGCCTAAGAGAAACAAAGACATTCCAGGGCGTGAGTAAATAGAACAGAGTAGCCGTCTCTTTCAGACAGCCGACCAAACGGGTAGGCAGTATGTGAAACATTGGAAAACCAGCCAATCGTTTGGGGGAGTTTATTATTAATTTACATACTAACTACCCGGGGTTCGACGGTCGTAGGGACGCACTCATGAGTTACTTGACCCAGGCAGGAGTCACGGCGACAAGTGTTTGAGTGATGCTACCACATTACGTCACTAAATGAATGAACGAGAGATCAAAATATAAAGAGAAATCGTGTATTATGCACATTCGTGGGAAGATACCGGGGAGGGACGGTGTAACATTTATACGCTACAATAGTTCCCCACAACCCTTATCTGGAACTTCTTCGATGCCTCAAAGTAACTTCCTCATATATATCCACTCATCTTATGAACTGTCATGCCTTGTTTCTAATGTCATCTACCATCTTTTATCTCAGTTGCTGCCTTTCTGATCCGTTCTCCTGCCTTTCTTCGTAGACATTCTCTTATTATGTAGATTTTCTCCAGCTGAAGACAGAGGACTTGCTATTCTCAGTTATAGGAGCACATGAAAAACGCAGCATGGACGCTATCCGCGCTCATATGACCAGAAGAGGTTGTCGGAGCGTCTGAATCGAAAACAAAAGAAGAAGAAAAAAGAAGACACGCTGATCCGGAGGTTTAATAAGACTAACTCTGCACACGATGTAGGTCGACTGACTTAATGGAAAAGTAGACACAGCAAGTCAGAGTAAATTCAAGTCAAGAAACGTATACCTAAATGCAGCAAAATAATATTAAAAACTATTTGCAAACACCGGGAAGATGTAACATAAACAAAAGCAGTTACTTTTTATTTAATAGCAAAACAATGGATCACATTGATCCGTATTGTATCTACACCAACTCTACCCAATTATATAAAACTGTGGATACAGGTTCCAAGCCCTTGAGAGCTAATTAAATTAACAACGCAGTGGGGACAATTTCACAGGGTCAATGAAGTGTCAACCGAAAAACGAAAAATAAAATACTGGATGACTTGTTCAAATTCCCAAAATGGCATCACTCTATTTTCCCCCTGGATTTGACATGCTCATGTTGATTTGTAATAGGATGGTGGTAGTTAACTCATACTTAGCATTGGGTGGCACCTGTTGTATAAAGTGCTTTGTTGGACAGCTAGAATCGAAGAGTTGGACAGCTTTGGGAAGAGGATGATAAACAAAATAAGCTGAACGCAAGCAAAACACATGCTGTTTCCCTTCGCCATAATATGAGTACGAGTATTTGAAGATCTGTATTATGAGACTGACAATTTTGGGTATCCTACCGTGTTATGATAATTAACGCCAAAAACAAAAAACAAAACAAACAACCCCAACCTGTTAGACTGTTCAAATGGTATCACCTAGTTCACTGGGAATACGCGATACCAGGAGTTTGTATGGCAGTATGATTCGGAATGGATTGGATGGCGCTTGACTCGCTTTTAAACTACGGGGTAATTCTTTCTTCTAATGTTGTTCCAGTTAGCGACTCTCCCTGATACATAATGCTAAACAAAGAGAACATTCGAGTAAGAAAGAGTGAGTCTCACCCTAATGCTGCTCCTAGAAAATAGTACATACGATATCTAAAAATCGAATAACATTACGCATGCATTAGAGGATCCAAAACTCACTGTCAAGGTACGAAAAGCACTCCTAATCAGAGCGCACTTGCACGTTAGAAGTCGAAGTCAGAGAGTAGTGGATAATTGACTGTCCACTCGCAAGCATTAAATAGGTTTTGGGGACAAGGAATATCTGGGGCAGCGGTCGATGATAGTTAGAAGTTGAATTCCCTTTTCTTCAAAACAACATTTGTGCACGTGTTTCAGGCCCTTGACACCCTCTATCCTGGCCTTTCCCTCTCTCACCCGCAAACGCTTCGACTCGGGTTAAAAAGTTGCGTGGTCAAGCCGCATAGTAGATACCAGGGGACTGAGTTCGGCCTAGACTTCGCCCAAAGCTGGACTGACCCTCAGTATCCCTCGCCCACAGCCCTCCAGAACCTGAGCAGGGTCTTCCACCTAGGTGATGCTCACTGAAAGCCTTCGACGAGTCCATGGTCCTCCTTAAGAGAGAACCGGCTCTCCTGGAAACTGCCGGAGATGATATCTACGGACCATCGGGACGGTAGTGATCACACGAGCACGTGGCCAAGCTACACCCGGCTTACAACTTCACGGAAGAGCTGAAACGGGACATGGAGAAGCGCCTCTGGTATGACTACGTGATGTACAGGCATTTCCGCGCGGAGTTCTACCGAAAGCTCCAAGCGCAAGACGACTCATTCGCTGAGGAAGTGAGGGTGTTCAAGGCGATGAGGACCCAGGTGGATTCCTTCTGTCAGAGCATCACCGCGGCAGCGGGGCCCTCTAGCGGGAAGAAGCAGGAGCTACTGGTGGAAGGGACTGCGTTCAGCGACAGATTCCGCATGACTATGAAAGACTGCGAGTTACTCCAGCAGCCCAAGTGGGGGAGAGGGTTTTCTTCTTCATACCATGAGGGAAATAAATCCAGAATCGTGTAATCACGAGTCGCAGTCTTAAGACAGCGAACACAGGTGGTAGTAGAATGCAAATTAGGCTAAAAAGGCGATCGTTTTGGGAGTTTATTACTCCAAATTTACATACTAAACTACCCGGCTGTAAGACGGCTCTAGGACGCACTTCATGATTACTTGCCCAGGCAGGGAGTCGACAGTGTTTGAGTGATCGCTCGTGTGTATTATGCATCCGTGGGGAATAGTGGGGGGGGGGGGGTCGGGGGGGGGTTGTCTTTCGTACATATTTTCCCCCACCTTCTGGAACTTCTCTGCTTGTAACTTCTGTCACTCTCTTTGACTCTGCCTATTTTCTAACTGTCATCTACCATCGAGTCCCTATCTCAGTTTGCCTGCATTAAACTGTAATCCAGTTTCTCCTGCCTAATGTGCTTATCTTAAGCACATTTGCTACTTATTGAGAGTGGTGCAAGATTTATTCTCCAGGCATGAAGGACAGGACATGTAGTTATTCTCAGTGGAACATGACAGGCAGCATGAACGACAGTCCGCGCTCTATTAAGTCAGGGAACTTGTCGGGGATCGACAACAAAAGAAGAAGAAGAAGAAAAAGAAGACACGTATCCGAGTTTATAGAGACTTCTGCCACGATGAGTCGCTGACTTAAGGAAGGTGACTGCAAGTCAGCAAGTTAGGTCATATAACAGAGAAGAACAGAGAAGGCAGATAAGGTTCTGTCACGAAAAGAACAGAGAAGGCAGATGAGGCGCTGTCACGAAAAGAACAGACAAGTCAGATAAGGCGCTGTCACGAAAAGAACAGAGAAGGCAGATGAGGCGCTGTCACGAAAAGAACAGACAAGTCAGATAAGGCGCTGTCACGAAAAGAACAGAGAAGGCAGATGAGGCGCTGTCACGAAAAGAACAGACAAGTCAGATAAGGCGCTGTCACGAAAAGAACAGGCAAGGCAGATAAGGCACTGTCTGGCTTTCACCGAAATGTTTTGGCCCTGGACTTTCCAGACAGATATGATGCTTTTTTTCTTTTCTTCGTTTTCACACAAAAAAGTATTTAACCCTGTTTCGCCGCCAGCCATTTCTCAGCCCAAAAATACCATGAAATTTAACTGGGTAGAGACAAAGCAATTATTTGCAATATTGGGAATTCCTCAGTACCATGTAACATGCATAAAGTAAGGCCTATCCATTACTCCCAAAATGAAGAACATAAGGTCTGACTGGATAAACAGGGGGGGGGGGGCTCTGATTTGATGCCTTTTGGTGACCCACCACAGGTCGGGTGTTAAAACCATTGTGGTGCATAATACGCGACACTGGCGGTGAAAGGGATTCAACCACAGTTTCTGTTCTTTGGCATTGTGGTTTTCCTGTACAGAGAGGATGCTGGGAGAGAGATCTTATTTTACTTTATTTTTTTTTTTGTTTGTTTATTTCATTTATTTATTTTATTATACTTTTTATTTATTTGTTATATTTACTCATTGTATATAAACCCATTGTAACGGATATGTGTGGCTGCAAATAATGCTACTTCGCAAAAAACCATGTAGGGTGCATATTGACTTGGAAAAAATCACCATTGATTCAATGTTTATGCATTTGTTTATTTATTCATTTATTTATTATGTATAGTGTGGGTGTAGCATAATGCGACTCGCACAAACATGTAGGGGATATTGACTTGGAAAAAATTACAATTGATTCAAATGTTTTTATTTTTTTTTTTTTTATATTTTCTTTTTTTTGTTATGTGGTTGTTCGTACATTACGCTTGCTCGCAAAACGTAAAGGATATTGACTTCGAAAGAATCACCATGGATTCAATGTTGAAGTCATATTTTTTTGTATTACGTTTGAAAACAATATTATGTTCTTATTTGAACATAAACTCGAAGACTGAAATCAATTTAGAAACGTTGCGTGACTGCCAGAAAAGATGGACACCAATAGGTGCAATGTCCAAAAGTCATCAAAATAGTCATAAAGCAGTTGAAAACGTGTTGGACGCTCACACACATGCAAACAGGCATACACATACACACACACACACACCCCACACACATGATACGCATGCACGCCGTACGCACACATACACACTACACGCGCGCGTGCTTGCACACACCCACACACACAGATAGGACACACACACACCGCACACACGCACACCATTACAATCACCACCACTCACCCCACCCATGAACACGCAATACAATGCATCATTGATAGAATCAACACTCTCTCTCTCTCTCTCTCCACAACTATCTCTCTCTCTCTTCTCTATCTCTCTCTCCTCTCTCTCTCTCCTCTCTCTCTTGACTCTCTCGCAACAAGTCTGACGTAGACATTTGCAGTCAACACATGGTGAAACTAGCAGGGGGGGGGTGGGGTGGGAGGGGGGACAGGGAGGGAAATATCGAGAAGTAATGTGGCCTAGAAAAGGAATTGTGATGTAGCTTGATGGTGGGTCTTGAGAGCTGATTTGAAACATTGCAAATGACTGAATATGGCGAAGTCGCGTGTTACGAGTAGTCCAAACTGATGGGGCCGAAAAGGAAAAGAGCGCTCGCCAAAACATTTTTGTTCTGTGCACTAGTAACACGAAAATTTGGAAGATGACCAAATGCTTGATGGAGTATGACGGCAAAGCAGTTAGGAATTGTAGCTAGGTCATGTCCAGAGAAATAAGAATGACATAGAGTGAATGTTGTAGTCAATACGGTCAATGTGCAATGATCAGGTGCCTCGTCCCAACGCTATGTCTTTCATTTCTCTTGCCCATTGTAACGGGCCGTAAAAGGATATACTAAACATGGTGTCCTTTTTTCCACCAACACGATTGTATGAATTTGCGATATTTATTTGTTCGAATTCTTTAACTTGATGAACTTCGTCGGCGAGGATCGCATATTTTGGTATAGACCGCCAATGCGGGGGAACGGGAGAGCACCTAAGTCCTTATTGATCCCTAACTAAAACAAATAGTAAACAATTGGGGTTATGATCGTAGGCTACGACTTCCACTTGCATCCAGCTGGAAAACAAGCTGGAACCGAACGACCCAGCCCCATGCGTAGCTCTGTCCCATGTTTGTGTGTTGTGGTTGGTGTGTGTGTGTGTGTGTGTGGGTGTGTGTGTGTGGTGTGGTCTGTGTGTGTCTGTGTGTGTGTCTGTGTGTGTGTGTTCGCGCTGCGCTCGCGCGCGTGTGTGTGTGTGTGTGTTGTTCGTCTGTCTGTGTATTCTTTGTGTGTCTGTGTGGTGTGTGTGTGTGATGCGTGTGCGTGTGCGTGTGCGTGCGTGCGTGCGTCTGTGTGTTTTTGTGTGCGTCCGATGTGTGTGTGTGAGACAAAAGACATTCCCCAGAACAGTGGTTTTCCTCTTTTGCACATTTATGCTCCCTCTCTCCTCTTCTCTCTCATCTTTCTCCTTTACTCTTTCCCTCTCCTCTCTCTCCCCTCTCTCTCTCCCTCTCTCCCTCTCTCCGCTCCGGCCCCCCCCCCCCCGCCGTCCCCTCTCTCTCCGTCTCCCACACGCTCGCACGTAACAGTTCGACCTGCGTTACCATGACAATTACGCGCACAAATGTCAAGCGGCGTTTCATACCATTTGCTGTCCTTTTTCAGTTTTCCCTTGAATTCCGAATGACAAGACCGAATGACGATGCAAGTGGCGAACAAGTTTTGTTAATAATGTTCGCTGTTCTAAATTCGATCTCAATTCAAACATATGTTAATATAAAATGTCAATGTGCACTTTCGTTTTCACCACTTGCTAACAGATGCAAATTATAATATATGAATCAGAGTACTGAATTAACCACACGCACACAATGTGCCCTGTTCTTTGTAACACGCAACAGATGCATTGAATATATTAAATCAATACTGCACACACCACTCGAGGCTCGCGCACACATACGCACATGCGCATGCACGGGCACCACTCACTCACACAGTACGCCGCACACGCACACGCACGCCACGCACCGCCCAACGCACAACGCACACTAAACTACATCACACACAACCACATCACACATCTACAACACACACCACACCACACACCACACACCCTCAGCCCACACCCCATACCACACATCACGACACACCCCCACACACACATACACTCCCACATCGCACGCACTCACGTACTCACACACACCACCACATACAACATACTACTACATACACATGCACACACAACCACGCTATCACGCAGGTACGCACCAACAAATACTCACACACTCACACGCACACACACACGCACATGCACGCAAGCACGGCGCACACGCACGCGACGTACGCACGCAACGCACGCACAACGCACACACACCCCACACCACACAACACACACATACACACACGCACACACAACCACATATATATATATAGGGTATCGGGTAGCGGAGCTGGCCTATTCACGAGATTTTTCTTTCATGCTGTGTGTGGGTGGTGTGTGTGTGTGGTGTTGTGTTGGGTGTGTCCTTTGGTGTGTCTGTGTGCGCGTGCGTATGTTGTGGGTGTGTGAGCAGGAAGACATTCAACACAAGAATAGTTTTCCTCTTTTGCCCATTCTGCCTCCTCTCTCTCTCTCTCTCTCATGCTCTCTTTCCCTAACTCTCTCCCTCTCTCCTCTCTCCGCTCCCCCCCCTCTCTCTCTCTCGTCCTTCTCCCCAAATACAGCGCGTGGCAAGTACTGTGTATATAAATATTTATTGTTCGTTTTTTTGCTTTTCCTTATATATTATGTCCGATTAATGGCGGTGTGTTGTTTGTCCGGATTAGTTTATTTTTTCGGTTTTGCGTCGGTCATTTATTTGTCTATGTTATATCATTGATTTTCCTGTTACCCCTTCCCCTTTGCCTCCCTTTTTGATACGGGCAGATGGTCTAATGCTTGAATTGTTTGTTGAGTTAGTTAGTAACTCTCTCCTCTCTCTCGGACGGCGGAGAGAGAGGAGAGAGAGATAGAGAGAGAGAGAGAGAGAGAGAGAGAGAGAGATAGATAGAGAGAGAGAGAGAGAGAGACTGGACACTGGCTGGAAACTTTATTGACGAAGGATAAAAGAATTTTAGCGATGCCTTATTTTTACCGTGAGAGAGATTCTGAGAACGGAGAGATAGAGATAGGAGAGGAGAGAGAGAGAGAGAGAGAGAGAGAAGAGAAGAGGGAGAAGAGAGTGGGACACTGACACTTGGAACACTTTATTGACAAGGACAAGATTTTAGGCGATGCCTATTCTTAACGTGGTGAGAGAGAGAAAAGAGAGAGAGAGAGAGAGAGGGAGAGAGAGAGAGAGAGAGACAGAGAGAGAGAGAGAGGAGAGAGGAAAGAGTGAGAGAGAGAGAGAGAGTAAAGAGAGAGAGAGAGAGAGAGGGAGAGGGAGAGAGAGAGGAGAGGAGAGAGGAGAGAGAGACTGGACACTGGACAAAAAAACCTTTAGACAGACACAGGAGAGCGAGAGTAGGCGAGTAGAGAGAGAGGAGGGGGAGAGAGATGTGGAGAGAGAGAGAGGAGAGAGAGGAGATAGAGAGAGAGCTGACCTGGACACTGGAAAACTTTATTGACCAGGATAAGATTCCACGTTAGTACTTCCAGCTATGCCGAAAAAGAGAGGTTGCCCCCGTTAGGTCATAAGGGCCTAAACGTTGCCAAACTCTCTCCGGCCTAGCGTGGAATTCCCTCGAAGCTAACGTGGAACTCCTGTGCGTCCTAACGAGGAATCCCTTTCGTCCTAACGTGGGATGTACCTTTCGTCCTAACTGGAATGTTCCCCTCGAGCCTAACGTGGCAAACCCTGTCGCCTTACGTGGAAATATCCTTATGAGCACCTAAATGCAAAATGCCCGGGAGTCAGGGAGTGTGCTGGCCACGCTGACATGGTGGCCTTTCTGGTGATGGAGTGTCCCACTCTTGAGAGCTTTCAGCATGTCTGCCAGCTTCGCGTATCCTCCTCAGGACCAGCTGTGTAGACGGTCTCACTTCGACAGCAATAGGAGTAGATCACTGGAAATGTGATCCCCCACGTTAGCCCAACGTACATTCCACGTTAGACGAAGCGTACCTTCCACGTAGACGAAGCGTTATTTTTCCACGTTAGGAACGGACGGGAGGCTCCCACGTTAGACAAAGCGTATATTCCATCCACTTTAGGACGAAGCGTACCTTCCAGCGTTAGGACGACGGGAGCTCCCCACGTAGGACGACAGCGATACTATTTTCCACGTTATACTAAAGCGTACCTTCCGACGTGTGAGGACGGTACGGGAGGTTCCCCACGTTAGGAGCCCGCAGTGCATTCTACGTTAGTGACACAAAGCGTACATTCCATTGGACATGACGGGATGTTCCCCACGTTAGGCCCAACTGTGCATTCTACTTAGGTACAAAGCGTACATTCACGTTAGGACGACGGGAGATTCCCACGTTAGCCCCTTGCATCTTACGTTAGGACAAAGAGTACATTCCACGTTAGGACGGACGGGAGGTTCCCCACGTTAGCCAACTGTGCATTCCTACGTAGAGACAAAGCGTACATTCCACGTAGGAAGGACGGACGGGAGGTTCACCACGTTAGCCAACCGGACATTCCACGTTAGGACGAAGCGTACCTTCCCTTAGGACGAGCGTATAGTTCCACGTTAGGACGAAGCGTGACCTTCCACGTTATGGAACGGACGGTAGGCTCCCCCACTTATGACGAAGGCGTATATTCCGTTAGGACGAAGCGTACCTTCCACGTTTAGGACGGACGGAGTTCCCCACGTAGGCGCCACAGTGCATTCTACGTTTAGGCAAAGCGTACTTCCCCGTTAAGGAACGGCGGGAGGTTCCCCACTTAGCCACTGTCTTCTACGTTAGACAAAGCGTACATTCCACTTAGTGACGGCGGGATATTCCCCACTAGCCCCAACTGTGCATTCTACGTTAGACAAAGCGTACTTCCACGTTAGGACGGACGGGAGGTTCCCCACGTTAGGCCTCACTGGTGCAGTCTAAACGTTAGGACACAGCGTACATTCCACGTTTAGGACAGACGTATGTTCCCCCCGTTTAGGCCCAACCGTACGTTCCCACGTTAGGAACAAGCGTACCTTCCACGTATGACCTCATGTGCGTATATTCACGTTAGACCGAGCTTACCTCCACTTTGGAAGGACGGCGGGAGCTCCCCCTACACGTTGGACGAAGCGTATATTCCACGTTAGGACGAGGCGTATCCTTCTCGTAGGACGGACGGAGGTTTCCCCCACGTTTTAGGCCCAACAGTGTAATTCTACTTAGGACGAGCGTACATTCCACGTTAGTACGGACGGGAGTTCGCCCACGTTAGGCCCACCTGTGCATCTACTTAGTACAAAGCGTACATTCCAAGTAGGACGGACGGGAGATTCCCGCACGTTAGGGCCAACTTGCATTCTACGTAGGGCAAAGCGTACATTTCCACTTAGGACGGTACGGCGTTCCCACGTTTTAGGCCCACTGTGCATATCTACGTTAGGACGAGCATCAATCCACGTTTAGGACGGACGGGGGGTTCCCCAGCGTTGACGAATGCGTACATTCCTCGTAGGAAAAGCGTATAGTTCCCGTTTAGGAAACGAAGCGTACATTCCACGCTACGACGACGGGTGTTTCCTCCCCCGTTGCGAACGAAGCGTGCATATCCACTTTATTCGCTCTCCCCTTGTGCAATTAGTGCTTTTTCACGCAAAACCGTTTTGCCCGTTTAAAGATCGTTTCATATATTCCGGACCACAGACTTTCCCCCCCACGCCTTTAATTGCTGCGAGAGGAGGCCGCCGGGTGGGAGTACCCTGGACAAGTCCCCCCTACCAGTATGACAAAATTCCATCCAGGCTGTTTTCAAAATAGCGGCGTCGGCTGCGTCCTTTCGCAGATCTATCTGCATCATGGTCTGACCAACGGAGGAGGTGCAACGTACCTTGTCATATCATGGTTCGAACGTCCCACCGTGTGGTTGGACAGGCGCCCTCGGGCGGGGCGCTGCTCTCTTGTGTTTTCTACTTTCTCCGCATGTCCTCCGCCTCTGCTTTTATTGCCCATACCACGCTTTGTTTTCACTTCTCTTATCGTTTCTTTTCTTTCGTGTCTCTTCTTTTATGTCGTTCTTTGCTGTTCCTCCTTTGGCGCTTGTTGCGCTGGCTGTTTAGATCGTGACAGTGGAGGTTGCAGGGGTTCTGGTGACCGTGCCATTCTTGGCCGTCCGTGGGGCCGAAGTGCCGGGGAAGTATGACAGTGGGTGTATTGTCATTCCGGGGCTTCGTCCCGGCGCTTTTGTTGCGTTCCGCGACTACCTTTCTCTCGCTTCTTCTCTTCGTTCCCTCTTTTGCTGGTTTTC
>JAGGCT020000678.1:0-25000 GCA_017654935.2 Phymorhynchus buccinoides | reverse complement strand
TAGAGACTTACGACAGTAACCCACATTACACGTACCTAAGAATGTCATATACTGTTGTTTAGGGATTTGATGTGAAAAGCTGTTTGTGACCATGTTGACACATTATGGTGACATGACAGATGACACACAGGTGTAAAACAGGTAAAATTACAATTTAACATAAAACATACCATGCAGGTCAGTGTTTTTAAAGCAAATTGTATATTTCATGCACGCACTCACCAAGCGATGCCTCCTGTACATCCCCATGCATTGTGCTTGTCATTACTCCACAGATAAGTGTCACCATTGTCACCATAATTGTCCCCAACACATCAACAGTTTATTGACTGTTTTGGCGATTATACAACACAAATATATAGAGAACAAGCACCACATTATTTTGCACTTTTTTTTTACACAGATATTTTCATGTTCCCTATCTGCGCATGTATGTACCCCTGTCACAGTCATCACATCACATGTCACACATCTGTGACACGTCTGTGATACACCTTGAAGCAGTCACTGTGACGATGTTTGCAGCACAGACACTCACCACACTTTTCACACATCATTGTAGTTTGACACGTTTTGAAGGGGTATCAGTATAGCTGTCACCAGTGTGTGCATGCTTGTACTTGGGGTGTCATGCCGTGCACAACACACAGGTGTGCTTGTCACCTACACCTTTGTTTTTCTCTGGCTCCTCAGTGCGTTTTTTTAGGTGTTATTGTTGGAATATTCTAGCAGAGAACTGAGCACTTCATCAGAATAATATAACTGGAAATAGTCCAGCGCTTTCATTGATACGTCTAACACACACACAGGCCCTGATCGATGTTTGAATTCCGTCCTAGTTTCGGTTTTGGTGTGACATAATTCCCCCTAATCCACTCAAAACTAGGTCGAGTGCAGAACAAAGGTAAGTTTTGATCATCTAACTCCTCACCTCTAGCATCATCACCACCTATGTGCGCTTCAATAGCTGCCACGAACTAAACTCACTCTTCTTCTGTCAAATTAGTTAGAATCAGAATTTTCTCCACCTTCCATTTTCACTGCCAAAAAAAAATGCCACGTGCACAGTAACCCACAGTACACACACCTACTACACGCTTTCACTCAAAACGACCCCTTTCCCACGGAGCTGGAAGGAGAGGGTGGGGGGAAGGGAAGGGTAAACGGCTGGGGGGTCTGGCATCACATTCCATTCATAAACAGTCCCGTTAGCGGCTGGGTCAAGGGTAAATGACGTACTTTGATGACGCGAATTGCGGGAAGTCCAAAGTACAATCCCGGAATACCGGTCTCTCGGATTGAAAGGAGTTATTTCTTCCAGAACGGTTTTCCGTTCTCCAGGATTGAAAGGAATTAAGCCTCGAAACTGGAAAACCGGTCTGCAGGATTGAAAGAGTTAATATTACTTGAGCTGATCCCATTTAATTTTGAACTTCTGGCAAGCGGGTTTGTAACCTTACTTTGCAGGCATGGGAATTAGAGAAGACAAAAAAGACTAAAAATTGGGGTCTGGAAGCAGGCATAGGAACAAGGAATAAAAAGCAACAACTGAAAACCGTGTGTTGGGATACAGCCCCCAGAAAATGAAGCTTCTTTTGTTATATAAGCCTTAAAAACAGTATTAGAGATGACTGATACATTTAGTTATTTTGCATTCATTTATAACCAATAACTCAAGTCTTACTCATTGGGCTTCTTTTTTTTTTTTTTTATCTCATAAATGTCCTCTTGGACCATCAAAAAAGCTGAAACTTGCAAAAAAAAAGACTGAAGAGGACCATCAAAAAAGCTGAAATCAGCCAAAAGACTGACAATTCCCATGCCTGCTTTGTCATTTTTACTTTCAGCTGTCAGTTCATGTCACCTTAATACTTCTTACTACCTCTCGTCTTAAACATTCTACAGAAACTTTTAAATTTAAAAGCTCAGACACTTCTCTCTTTTGCAATCTCGATCCCGATTTTTTTCTTAATGAAATTTTCCCAAAGAAGATATAGCTTTTCAACAAGCATTCATTTATTTTTTTTCTTAAGAACAGTCAAAAATTGTCTTTCTTTCTACCAGGAGGGTCAGTCAAACAGAGAATCTCAAAAGACATTTGATTTCTTTCAAATGTGTATTGCCTTGACCCACTCAGCAAGGCTAGAGCCTGACATAATACCTGCAAAAAAAAAGGCTGGAAACACAGACAAGGCAATCACAAAGTATGTATATTCTATAAATTTGGCAAGTGTAAAGTCAACTTACAGACAATGTCGTCGTCATGTTTCAGAAAAGCAAGCAGTTTCTCGTACACTTCCTTCATCTTGAAGCAGTGTGGGTAAGCATAGGACAGTGTCTGTAAAAAAAAAATCATAAATATATTGGACTGAATACGATTTGTATAAATACTGCAAACATAATGTCCATGCATAAACATTCTGACATGGGTTTCATAGAGATGAATGAAAAATTGACATCGGCGCACATCATCCCTACCACCAGACTTTATCGAAAAATCACATGCACAAATTTCACAAAAAGCGTAAGTTTCGCCTTTTCTTTCTGACACAATGAAAGGCCATTTCTCCGTGTATGTCTCGAAATAAACAGGAACGCTTTGAAACTTTTTCTTTCTTAGAAGAAGAATCATCTTCACACAACCGTTTAGACGCCATTTTTTCAACCTTGATTAAACTGGCTACGACAGCCAATGAAAATTTGGCTACAACATCCAATGAGAATTGATTTCACTAAAGATTTAACCAATCAGAATAACTCTCTGTAAAGAAGTTGATAGCGTATGATAAAAATAGGCGCAAACCATGATCTGTGGCGTGAACCGAAACCTAGCGCTACGTAAGCGGTAGACAGGCGGAAAAAATGCATGCTTCCACGATTTTATAGATTTTCCGGGACAGTCATTCAAAAATCGGAACAAACGGGACGGGTCATGCTTTTCGCAAACATCCGGGACAAATATGGCTACGCAGGGACGGTTGGCAGCCCTGCCCATGACTTTGACCCGAACGCACCAAGGCACAGACAAGAAGTATTTTTCATGGCATGGTTTGCGTAATGATTTTTTCTTAAATTTTCTCTAATTCCTAACATACCAGCATAACAACAACATACAGTATTTATACGCGCTGAATCTTGATAGAAATCAAATCAAAGCGCACACACACGTTAGCATTCATAGCGCATTCAAAGAAAAACGCAATACAAAGCAAACACACACGGATGACATAAATGAAATATAGCAGAAACAGACCTAATGGCAAGAGAGAGAAAGAGAAAGAGAGCGGAGCTTTAATGACGGGGAAAACAGGTGGGTTTTGAGGTTAGCTTTGAAAGCAGAGAGGGTCGGTCGCTGACGGAGGGAGAGAGGAAGTTTGTTCCAGGAGGTCGGTCCTGAGACAGCAAAAGAGCGCCGACCAACAGTTGAAAGCTTATACCTAGGGATCTTGACAGAAAGAGGGTCAGAAACTGAACGTAAAGTGAGAGCTTTGAGTAGATGGAAATATTATCATACACACACTTCCACTCACCTTCCTCAACTCCCCCTCCCTTTAACTCCTAACATATCAGCAAGAGGCGGATGCCCTTCTCAGAGGCGATCTCCACCAGCTTGCAGATGGGCAGTTCCCGGTGAACAGCTCACTGATGAGGCCCCTCCCATACACACACTTCCACTCACCTCCCTCAACTCCCCCTCCTTAATACAGGGTTCCCAGGGCTTTCAGCTATCTCCAAGTAAGGACCTTGTAAGGACCTGTAGGCCTAAGGATAATGTCCATCTTTTAGCCAACGATCTTGAAAGGAACACTTTCCCAGCATTGTAAACAATGTCTAAGCAAAACGACACCTGGATAAAGAACGAGGTTTCAGTCCAATTTCTCTTGACAACTCGTGGTGCATCGTTCGTCTGCTAAGCGGTCAATTGAAACGGGAAAGTGGGGGAGGGCGGTAAGGTGAAGTAGGTGCTGAGCGACGTTTCTCAAGTGTAAAATCGCTGCTTCTGCTATCTATTTTGAGTATGGTCTTGCTGCTCAGGGCAGTTTTTGGCAGCTGTAAGGACTTGTAAGGACCTTGAAGTGAATGTAAGCACTTGTAAGGCCTTACTTGGAGATTTCAATTGGTCAAGACTTATAAGGACTGGTAAGGCCCCTATGAACCCTGCATTAACTCCTAACATACCAGCAATAGGCGGATGCCCTTCTTAGGGGCATTCTCCACCAGCTTGCAGATGGGCAGTTCCCCGGTGAACAGCTCACTGATGAGGCCCCCCTCCCCCCCTCTTTAACTCATAACATACCAGCAAGAGGCGGATGCCCTTCTCAGAGGCGTTCTCCACCAGCTTGCAAATGGGCAGTTCCCCGGTGAACAGCTCACTGATGAGGCCCACCAGCTCCTTGACGGCGACGGAGTCAATCATGACGGGGGCCACGCGCTCCAGCAGCGACTTCACCAGGTTGTAGTACACCTGGTTCCCTGAGGTCGGCGAGCCCACCTTCCTCAGCACCTCTTTCTGTCAGGGGCCCAATGCGTATAAGGGTTAACTTCGATGCATATGATTATGCGCAATAAAACAGCCATATTCGTATGTTTCTTCAGGACGAGCTGCATGCGTGCATGTGTGTGTGCTCTGCACATGCGAGCACGAGTGTGTGTGCATGCATGCGTGCGTGCTGGGAGATCTACAAAAAGTAGATCAGCTTGAGGTCTATGAAGGGGGATGGTGAATGCGGGAGCGGGCCGAGGGGGGGTAGTGTGAGAAAATGCCTTTTGTGTGGAAAACACTATTTGTAATGGTTTGGATTCTAGGGGAGTGTGAAGGGAGGGGGGGGGGGGGGTTGACCTAAATGTAGTTATTGTTAATTCGTTTCGGGTTGTTCCTTATAAGTGCGTTGTTTTGTTGTTGTTTCTGCTCAGATTTTTAACTTTTTTTGTGAAGCGTAAGAAGAATAAGCGCTATATAAGTTGTCATTATTATTATTATATGACGCAGTGGGTTTCAAGATCAGTGCATCATTAAAACTTAGCACATTTTTTCTGAAAACACGAGTTTGCTGGATTTTTTTTAAGAATATGTTAACAGAGACCCCTTAAAATATCCAGATGACCCCTTAAAAATCTAGAGACATAATTCGCGTGCTGATTCTGACCCCCTGATTTCAAAGTCAAATACTTGAGTTGTTTCTTATGCCACCTAAATACACATACAAAGAGCTGCATCAATAATCAAGATTGTCGCCATGTGAAATGGAACGCTCCTGGGTAAAGAGCACATTCGTCTTGGCTTAAGGCTGTGTCAGACCGATCGACATAGGCTAGAACACCAAGGCTACATCAAAATGTTGCAATGCTCTGCATAGTTATGCGGGGATTGTCTTTAGCCATGACAAGCTCCTAGTGTAACATCATCAGTCTCCAAAATCCTCCGAAGCTGGAGTGTGGCTGCCCATGTGGCGGGGTAATCACAAACAGTCCCACACGTAATGTTCTCATCCCTAGCTGGTGCATTCGTACCAAAGTGTTCAAGTGCTTCGGCTGTTGGAATGATTCCTGGAGTCTTTTAGCCAGGGTACGACAACAACAAACACACATGCAGTGATGCACACAACCCTGTCCTCATACACGCATACAAACACAAAACTCATCACAAGCCACCCTTTTAACATGATACACGCCCAATTCAGAAATCACTTATCTTGCATGCGAGAAAAAAACCATGTAGACCAAAGAATTCCTTGATAGTAACAAAAACAAATTTCAGCAGTTATATTTAAGCACCAAGGCAGAAGCAGATGTGAAATAGAGAAGGAAGAAGTATGCAAAGAATGAAGTTCTTTGTAAAGACAAAGTTTAAGAAAGAGGCGTTAAATAAACTGAATTGTCTCTTTAATGCCATTTCCCCCCTTTTCAACAGTTTTTATATGCTGTGAATCCAGGAATGTCGACATATATTTCACATGATTTCATCTCACTATCTGCCTCAATATTTTGTTTTATAGTCCCACCAGACCTCCCTTACCACAATGACTTACCACAATGTCCTCAGCCTTCTTACAAGTGCAGTCGGTGCCCACCAATATCTTGAACAACTGGCGCATTCGTCTGTCATCCTTCAGACTGATGTTCAGCTTCTTGATCAGTTCGTTGGGCTTCTGCTGCTCAGGAAGTGTCCCTGTACATAAATGGCAATACGCAATGAAATATCCTGAAACGAAACGCACAAGCAGACAAAAAAACTTTACTCTCTATAACATGCTTTATTAAAATGTACAACACAGCCAAAAGTTTACACCTGCAAATATGCACTAGTAACTTACATTTGACCCAAGGTTTAACAATTCAACTGTCAACAATGCTATCCCCAAAAGGGCATTTGAGGAACTCACTTGCGAGGGACACCAGCTTTGGGAAGATGGCAGGGGGGTTTGGCTGGTCCTGCTTGTCATGGGCCTCCAACAGCTGTTGCAAGATCTGACGCACACTGCAAAATACAACAGACTTAGTTGTAGGAATGATTCCAAGCATCATTTCAAAAGCTAATTATTCAAATTTAGATAATTATATAGGTTTCAGGTAAGAAAAGCGAGTCTATCTGCAACACCTAAACGAGCAGAAATTGTTGAGTTTATCAGTGCTTTTCAGGATGATTTTGTTTACAATTCAACATTGGAACAACCTTTATTTATCAAAGGGTAAGAAGATATTTCACCACAACTAATGTTTGATGAACCATGCAATCTGAACTCTGATGCAGAATAGGCAAAGAATCTGCAGCCTTCAAGATAAAGAAAATGGCAACACTAGCCTCACCTCCTCAAGATTAACCTTTATGTAGACAATCTTGGGACTGTTGGAGAGTTGTACATGCACACGTGAACGCATTAATTACAAACATGAAAACACACAAGCACTGGGGGTCATCCGGACACTGAGACATCGAGCGAAGACCATCTGCTCCACCCCCGAAACCTTGAACAACATCACCTCCAGGAAGTCCTCTTCACCTCAGGGTACCCCAAGTAGACGTGGGACCAAACAGGGAGCAAAACAATCACGCCCTACCCCTGAAACCAATGACAAACCCCTCGCCGCGGACACGTGTCCATCCCATAATGATACGTCTGGGGCATCACTGAGGCACTCAGCCGTAAGATCCGGAAGAGTGGGGTTACCGTCCACAGCAAGCCCTGCAACTCAATCCGCAGCAAGCTTGTTGCCCCAAAGACAAGACCGACAAGCTCGACCAGTCGGGGGTCATCTATCGCATCGAGTGCGATAGGGGGAGACTGAAAGAAGCCTCAAGAAAAGAGTCACAGAGCACAGGCGGGAATCATCACCGGTTGGGTCCCACATGACCAACTACGACCATGGGTTCTCCCCGGACATCACCGTGCCATCAGATGGTTCCAGAGAGTGGTGAAGGAGGCCATGTACATTGTGGCCTCAACCGTGACCATGGGAGACACATCTTGCCCACGGCGTACGCTTCCCTGGTTCGGTCGTGCCATGTGAGTGCAAGTGAGTTTTTTTGCCTGAGTGTTAGGTTTTATTGTTCTTAACATGAAAACACATGCATATGTCAATGTTTCAATGAGCAAACATTATTTAGACTTACTTGTTTCTGTGTTTCAGCATCTCTGAGAAGGCCCTGTAAACAGAACAAAAACACATTGCAAATTAACTTTCCACAGAAAAACAACATAGTTTAAGATTATACGTAGATTAGAATCCCTCAATCACATCATAGTTTTGTCCTAACATATTTGCTAGATTACACTTTTTAAAGCACGCTTCCAAGTTTTCAAATCAATTTTAAAACAAAAGAAATGGACTACAAGAGAACACCTTGCAACAAAAAAGAATGGCAGTGAAATGCAGAAAGAAGAATCCAGCTCACTTGACAGCATTGTCGTCCAATGTGCAGTAGAGCTCCAGCAGTTTCCTCATGCGATTGGCAACAGGCAAAGTGTAGGGCACCAGGTGAATGTTGAGGATTCTCTCCACCAGTAGCCTGAAACAGACACACATTGTTCAGCATCAACAATGGTATTGGGAAAGGGAGACTGTAAAATACTGTTAGGTACTCACGAAACAGACAGAGAGAGAGAGAGAGAGAGAGAGAGAGAGAGAGAGAGAGAGAGAGAGAGAGAGAGAGAGAGAGGGCAGAGAAAGAAACAGATAGACAGATAGAAAGTGCCAACAGGCCACCTGTCGTCGTTGCTGTACTGGTAGTACTTTGTGGTGTGAGACCTTGTTGCGGATCTAGAAACAGAGACAGATAGACAGACAGATAGAAAGTGCCAACAGGCCACCTGTCGTCGTTGCTGTACTGGTAGTACTTTGTGGTGTGAGACCTTGTTGCGGATCTAGAAACAGAGACAGATAGAAAGTGCCAACAGGCCACCTGTCGTCGTTGCTGTACTGGTAGTACTTTATGGTGTGAGACCTTGTTGCGGATCTACAAACAGAGACAGATAGACAGATAGAAAGTGCCAACAGGCCACCTGTCGTCGTTGCTGTACTGGTAGTACTTTGTGGTGTGAGACCTTGTTGCGGATCTAGAAACAGAGACAGATAGACAGATAGAAAGTGCCAACAGGCCACCTGTCGTCGTTGCTGTACTGGTAGTACTTTATGGTGTGAGACCTTGTTGCGGATCTACAAACAGAGACAGATAGACAGATAGAAAGTGCCAACAGGCCACCTGTCGTCGTTGCTGTACTGGTAGTACTTTGTGGTGTGAGACCTTGTTGCGGATCTAGAAACAGAGACAGATAGACAGACAGATAGAAAGTGCCAACAGGCCACCTGTCGTCGTTGCTGTACTGGTAGTACTTTGTGGTGTGAGACCTTGTTGCGGATCTAGAAACAGAGACAGATAGACAGACAGATAGAAAGTGCCAACAGGCCACCTGTCGTCGTTGCTGTACTGGTAGTACTTTGTGGTGTGAGACCTTGTTGCAGATCTAGAAACAGAGACAGATAGACAAGACAGATAGAAAGTGCCAACAGGCCACCTGTCGTCGTTGCTGTACTGGAAGTACTTTATGGTGTGAGACCTTGTTGCGGATCTACAAACACAGAGAAACAGACAGTCACAGACAGAAAGAAAGAGACAGACAGACAGAAAGAAATAGACAGACAGATAGAAAGTGCCAACAGGTCACCTGTCGTCGATGCTGTAGTGGTAGTACAGTCGACCCCCTCACGAACGGCCCTCTGATTTACGACCTCCCCTCTTTTACGACTGAAATATGAATGACGGATCATTTTTCTTCTAAACTTGCCTCCTCATTTACGACTCCCCCTCTAACGCGTTTTACGACAGTAAATCTTGTTGATTTTACGACCGATGCAACACATTCTGACAATTATCAGTCGCAAAAACGTATATCTATCCTTCTCTGCCTCAGTTCGAGCCGACGCACAGCTGGGGTACCACTGTTGTTAGGTCAATCTCGGTAAAAACGAACCGTTCTCATGCCGAAATTGAAGAATTTAATCAGCGATATCACGATCTGACCACTAAATGTCACCACTTTTATGCACATGTGTCATCACTGAGCAGTTTATGATCAAAGTTTGAACTGAAACAGTCGCGATCGTGTCGATCTTTACGAACTCTGTGCACACGTAGGCCTAAATGCGAAGTCAACTCCCAAGTTGAAACTAGGTGATCGGTCACACTCCATAAGTTGGAACTCAGTGAATGGTCTCACTTTACAAAAAATAAGTTGAAAAGCAGCTCCTTTCCGTTATCAAACTGATAAATCGGCGTTAGTGCGTGCACTGAAACACTCACTGAATGCAAACAACTCACAAAATCCGATAAATGAAAGCAGCTGGCGCATTAGCGTTTGCCGTGATTTCGTATTTGCGGCGCCATTTTGTCAGCATGTATGCGCGGTAAAAGTTCCGTGTGTGCAAACTGTGACTGAAAATGAACTGCCAGAGCGTAAAATGGCGAAAATTAGGTCTGTACTGTTGTTATGTGTAGTTTGTGTGTGAGTGCAACACGGGCCGTCGAGCACACTTTCTGTTTTCGCTCGTTTTCGTATATTAGCTAGACCGCGGATGTTTCATTCAAGAATGACGGAGAACGCATGTTTTAGTTTTAGTGTATGCATGTGCTGTGCATCATATACGGTGTAGTGAGTCACTGAGTGCATTGTTTTGGTCACCCCTGATGACCGATTTTTCGAAGGTCTTAAAAGAGGGGGTTGACTGTAGTTTGTGATGTGAGACCTTGTTGCGGATCTAGAAACACAGAGAAACAGACAGTCACAGACAGAAAGAGACAGACAGACAGACAGACAGACAGACAGAAAGTGCCAACAGGTCACCTGTCGTCGTTGCTGTACTGGTAGTAGTGGTGGAAGACCTTGTTGCGGATCTAGAAACAGACAGAAATAGACAGACAGACAGACAGAAAGCAAAGGACAGACAGAGAGTGCCAACAGGCCACCTGTCGTCGTTGCTGTTGTGGTAGTAGTGGTGGAAGACCTTGTTGCGGATCCAGTCCACCCTGGCAGCCTGCTGGGGGTCCACGGGGTCCCGGCCCATCACCGACTTGTAGATGGTCCCCAGGCCCAGCACCGCTTCCCTCCGAATCTTGAACTGTTTCGCACAGGAAAACATTTAGAACTTACAGTCCCATAACAGATTTCTGATGGAGTTTCCTAATTCCATAACAGATTTCTGATGAAAATTCCAAATTATCAGCCATCTTTTGCTGTGCATTATTTTCAGTTTGCTTCAAACTGTTCGAGTCAGTTAAATGCAATGACTTCAGAGTTAAGCATTCACCTTATAACTTAGCCCTCTTTCACGCCGAACGTTCAGAAAAAATATGGATTGGAAATTCCTATAACGTTCAGGAACGTACGGATTCCACGTGGCTGGTATGGGCGCTTCCATTTTGTTTCTATCACATGGCAGTCACGTGAGCACTTCAGCCTTGCTTTCGTAATAGATTACACTTCCGCCAAGCCGTCTAATATGGCTGCTAAGTCGATTTGTTTGAAAATATTTTTTTATACTTAGAAACTGATTTCAGCATTTTCACAATTTTTCCAACATGGATAACAAACATTTATGGTGTTCATTGAATGAGGACAGTGATGATTTGTATCTGTGAAAAATAGGACTTGTGAGATCGCAGTGATGGGTTAGGAGGGTGATTTGACCTATTTCGGCAGCGAGCAAGTTTCTGGTCGATCAATCAAATTTTTGAAGTCATGTTACTGACATTGACATTTTCCCGACTTTTGCAACATGGATGACGAATCGTTATTGCATCCACTAAGTGATGACGGCAATGAAAATTCCCTTTTTTTGTCAAAAATAGGACTTATACGATCGTGAAGTGAAAGGGTAAGTGAATAATTTTGACCTGCATTTCCATTTCAATCGTCTAAGGATTCACCGGTCTGCAAAAGCAGGCAGTGAATGACTAGTGAATACAGTCTTGCGACTACACTTTGGCATTTTAATTTTTTTGGTGGAGCGATGCACCCCTATATCTTAAAATTCATTTTGCAAAGCAGACAGATATCTCGGCAACACTTTTAAAACAAAAGAACACACAAAATCTGCTTGGTGTTTTTATTTTTTCTGACGCTACCCAACCTTTTGTACGGAGTGACGTCCCTTGGCTTAGGATTTCAGAAGTGACAGAGCACAGAGCGTCAAAAAAAGAGGGTTAAGAATGAATCATTCATCTAATTCGGTTGTTATCCCCAGACCAATTTTTAATACCATTTTGAAACTTGTCCAGTAGTTAGTGTTGTTTTTACATTATAATCAATACCTCAAATCAAAAAGCTGTATCACTTTGCATTACTTAATATACTTTTATATGTAACCGATACAAAAACAGCTACTACAGAACGGTTGCAAAGGGATGCAATCTGAAAGTGTCGCTCGAGGTAGAAACACACAAAACCAGTGAGGGAGGGCCTGACCTTCTTGTCGAGGGTCCTCTCTCTGATGAAGACCATCATTTCGTCAGAGCAGGCGGCGAAGTCTTTGCGGGCCACCTGTAGCATGCAGTTCACCACCTCCATGCGCACACTCTCCTCAGGGTCATGCTGACGCACCTTCAGCTGCTCTGTAACCCCAGAAAATTGGGCCAACAATAAGGTGATGAGTGAGAGTTGCATGAATATTGATTTGCATAGTAATAACTAAAACATTTATCATAATCAGGGTTCTTACTCTTAATGAGGAACAAAATTCAAGCTTTCCAGTTTTTTTCAAGAGGGTCTTTGGATTTTTAAAGGGGTCCCGAAGTTGATAAAGTGGGCAAAATTATGTAAATTTACAATTTCCTTTTGGCCTGTTGACACAGTTGAGCGGTGACTGCTTTTAATTTTCAAAATGCAGATTGTCTAGGCCTACTGAGAGGAAGCAACGAATGTCAAAAGCTATGCAATGAAAATGCGAAAGCAGATGAGGTAAATGCAGAGTGCTGAGTGAATGTAAGCATCATAATCACCTTCTCTCATTTTTTGTTATGTATGTAGGACTACAAATTTGACCCATGGTGGATTTTCAAGGGGTGATTAAAATTTCAATCATTTCAAAGAGTTTTTAAGCACCTTTTTGACCAAGTTCAAATTTAAAGACCCAGTGACGCACCACGATTAAGTCCCTTGTTTTTTTCTGGGTAGCTGTGACCCAGATACAAATTTCCCCAACTTGAAATTGAGGCTGCTCTTTAAACTGATGTTTGGGTTTGAATTTGGGGCCATTTATATGGTCAAAACAAGATTTATTTCCAGTTATAAGAGGAAAAACACGTGAAACACGTGATTTTGACACGTGATCTGGTGGATCTTTAAAGGGGGTTCAAGGGTTCTCAAGGGGTGTATGAACCCTGCATAACTCAAACTTTGCTAATAACACAGTCTCAAACTAGGCCTTTACACTAGCTCTTAGTCCTGCAGCCTTGGGAATTAGTTGAAGTCTTCGTGACATATTCATATTCACTATAAACAAGTTCCAACCCAGCTTTTCCGGAATACAGTTGCCTCCTCTGATGAACTGTCCTCTATCTCTCTCTCTCTCTCTGCGCGCGCATGTGTGTGTATGTGTCTGTCTGTATCTGTGAAAGAGATATTATATGAATACATTTTCTTTTAATTTTTACCCTTCCTTCCTAGTCGGTCACTCAGTCTCCTGTCATATGAGGGCAGATGTGTCAGGCTGCCATTATGCGCCTAACTAAGGAATAGTTAGGCCCGGTATGTCTGTCTTCGGCTGGGGAAAATCTTTGTAAGAGTTTCTAGAACAGAGGCAGGAAGGAGAATGGACCAGTAAGGCAGAAAGATAGTAGATGACAGAAAGCAAAGGGAAAAGGCAGTTAAATAGAGTGATAGATTCGAGGAAGTTATAAGCACAGAACTTCCAGAAGATGGGAGAACTATTTGTATGAAAGACATCAAAATATTGTTCATTTGACTGTTTGGACAAATTTTCATTTAAGTGCTTAGAAAATAAATTTTATCGATACTGTTTACCTGATACCTCTCACTGCACTGCTGTTAAGCAAGAAAACCTGCATGTTTTTCATTGCTTCTGCATGTTTTTCAGTTTTCTACGTGTATTTTCTCACCTAAAACATCCTTCACCAACTCCGGGTGATTCAAGATGAATAGCTGAGCAGACTGTACGCACGTAGTGCGAACAGCAATGCAGATGTCATTGAACCTGTCGACAAATTTTAACAAAATAAATTTTCTTTCACATGTTACCATACATAAAAATACAGTGGTACCCCTCTAATAAGACGTTCGCAAATGCGACTTCTCCTCACATACGATTGATTTTTTTTTCTCCCGAACACATTCCACTATATATCCTATGCCGCAAATACGACTTTTCCTGAGTTCCGACACGATTTCAGGGGGTTGAGATGCGACCGCAATCTTAGCTTTTTGCAGTCAGTTTCGTGCAAATCGATCTCTCGATGAAAAGTAGTCAGAAATGTAAACATGGAATTTCCATTGGAAGCGCGCCCCCTAACTTTTGCTTGGAGAGTTACGCCCCATGTACTCATGCGACTTGTAGAAGGGCCCGCTACTCTCTGTTCTTCTTCAAGTCAGTGATCGATATGGCGACTCGGAAAAAAAACCAATTGACATTGGAAGAACGCGTCCGTGTTGTGGAAAGAAGTGAGAAAGGGGAGACTGCGATCGCAATTGCGAACTCGCTCAGTGTCTGCAAAACACAGATCCAAAACATAATCAAGGAAAAGGAGTCGATTAAATCACGATGGGAAAGTGGCGAAACTAGCGAAAGTAAGGAAAACAGAAACCATGGTCATCGACGAGAAAGTTTAGGACTGGTTTTGTGATGCAAGACACCACCGAAGATTTTGTTTGTAAATGTACTTGTTCTACAGTAATTTATTATACTTTGTGGATTTCTCAGTTCTTCTCGTGTGTTCAATAAAATTACACTAGTATTCATCAAGTGTTAAAAAGTGTTTTATTTGATTTTTTCCACGATGCTTGCTTAGTTCTGTACTCTGTACTAAGATGTCACATGCTTGGTTCTCTAATAAGACCACCCCTCAGATAAGACTTTTTTCACCGCACTTTCAAGGTCTTATTAGAGGGGTACCACTGTAATGTAATATTTGAACAATCCGGGGTGTGGCTGTGAGTTGGGACTCAGAATGAGCATCATGGGAGCAACGCCATTGTACAGGCCAGAAGATGGGACAGCAACAACAAAAAAGCATGGTAGGTTTTTATTTCTCACACATATTAGTAACAGGACCTTCTTTTATCAAGGAAAAAGAAGTCAATCATTGGGTGATCTCCCTTTCGCCTTACTTAAACCCTGGAGAGGTATTGCACAGTCAAACACTAATTCTAACTAAAAAATACATAATTCTGCCAATCATATTAAAGATTAAAGCAGCACGTTGAATCAAATTTATAAACAATTCAATTCTAAAGAATATGACAAGTGATAGATAATGTCTTCTATGATGTTGAGTTTGTGCGTACATATGTGTGTTGGAGGAGGAGGGTGGAGGGTGGAGGGGAGGGGGGTGGAGAGTGGGTTGTGTTATGTTTACATGTAAAATGTGGTGTGTTTGCGCTATTAATGCTCATTCTTTTATTTATTAATTTCATAGGGATGCATGGTAAGGCTATGTGAGCTAGTCATTTAGAAATGTTTATAATTATAATGTCCATCTTGGTGCTCATAGTATGAATGGTGAGTGAAAGCGCATTGAGTTACTTAGCAAGATTATGCGCTATAAAAGCATTATTCATTACTATTATAATTATTAACACAAAGAGCAAAGGACAACAGATGTTGTGAAAAAATACAATGGCCATCTTGACAAGGTTAAAAAACTACATTGTTATTTATATCTACCTGCCCAGGAAGCAGTTCCATAGAGGCTTATTCTTCACCGCCAGGTCAGAGTTCTGTTCCGAGAACATCTTGGCCAAAAGCTTGGTCACACTTCTGCGCTCGTGTTCTTCATTGCTCTGATAATGATATTACAGGGGGGAAAAGTCCTCAATAAAACAAATAAGGACTAACATCAGTAAAACAATTCAAACAATTCTCATGAAAGTCACAAAACTTGTACAGCTTCATATAAAATAACAACAACAGCTGAAGTCTCCACAAGTCATTTTTAACTGAGGCAACTTTTTTTTTTAAAGCCTCGTCTTCCCTATTGCGGTATGAGGGAAGTAACCTCTCTTAGTGGCGGGAAGAGACTTCCTATCGAGATAAGCAGCTATTTTTCTTGAGTTAGAAATGACCTTCGCCCTGTTATTTAAGAATGCTAACAAAGACCCCTCTGCTTTTGCCCGCAAAAGTAATCTCGCACACACTACAGTACACAGCAAACCCTAAATGCATTCCATTATAAGACTGTAGCAGAGTGGGACATGCTTGCTTGCTCTCTCAAACATCTTTGCCTTGTATTATATTACTTTGTATATTTTTGTTACTATTGTTGAAATTTTTTTGTTGTGCTTTTTTCTTTGTGTTAATCATTTTCTTCATTAATTGTTGTTTATTTGCTTGAGGTCAATGGTGTAAAAAAAGTTACCCAGCTTATCTGTTTTACCCTAAAAAACAAAAACATTTGTATTCATATTCGTAAACACACATAAGATGCATTCCGTTTTTGATTGTGGCCACGCACAGCGAAGAAGAACAGCCTACACAAAGTTTTATAGTGAAGAAGAGTGAAGAAATGATGCTCTCTCTCTCTCACACACACACACACGCATGCACACACATGCTAGTAGTATAACAAAACTATTTTCTCGTGTCTTTCGGTTATGTTATTCCAAGTACAACTGTGGTGTAATAGTTCTCACAGTATCTTTGAAAATTATACTAAAGTAAAGTTCAAATTTTGCTCTTTCTATTGATATATAGCAATATGTGCTCACTAATGCAGTACGTGTCATAAAACAATTACAAAAATGCCAAAATCTCGCCGTCGCCAACGGTTGTAAAGATTGGCGAAGCAGCAGGCTGACAGTGCAGCCGTTGGGGAAGTGTTAAGCAAGCCAAAATTTCCCACCTTAAGTTTGAACTCCAATTGTGGAAGAACAGCAAACAAGACATTGGGAGAGATCTGGTTCAGCTCAAAGATCAAGTCGTACAGATGGTTTGACACTTCGCTTTCCGAAGTCTTGCCCAGCATCAGCATGTTGTTGAAAAACTGAAAAAAAGTAATTCAACCCTTCATTCACATCACATCAATATATATTTATTGTTCACTAATCATTGAAGATACCGGGTTTCTCAAACCAAAAGGAAGATACTACTATGTAAAAGATAAGACACCGCTGACTAAAGCAAATGAATTACTTTCATAGCTACATTGTACCATATTTTCCGGTCTACAAAGCGCAACCTTGTCTAAGCCGCACACCCTAATTTTATTAAAATTCTGGAGAAAAACAACAACAATAATAAAGCCGCATTCAGTGTCTAAGCCACAAGAGAATGACATTTGTTTTTAAAATTGAGCCGATGAGTGGTCAGATTGTGCTACCGCTTGTTAAATTCCTCAGTATTGACATGAAAACGGTAAATGTTCCCGACATTGGCGATGTCAACACGCACAGGCCTAATGATGACCAGCCTAAAACACGGAAGGGGATGGGGTAGTGGGTGGATGCCTCGTGCCTGCATACGAGGAGCTGGACGACCCCACCCCCTCCACGAGTCTCTCCCGTGGGGATACTGGGGGCTCTTTAGTAAAAATAGTTCCCCCACCTTCTGGAAGTTCTGTGCTTGTAACTTCCTCTAATCTGCCACTCTCTTTGACTGCCAAAATCAGAATGTGTTGGCTGTACGCAGCAGGGAGACTGGTGAAATGAAAACGAACACATACATACTTTACCCATTTGGCCTGGGAACGCAGAAGAAGAAGAATGGAAGCGGAAATATTCACAATTTAGCCGCAATCGTTGCTTTATTCGCAAGGGTCAGAATTGATAAAAGTAGCAGCTTATAGCCTGGAAAATACAGTACAGTGATTTAGGTCCAGACACAGAAAATACTAAGCTGGTCAAATGTGGGTTCCTTTATTGCAGAAATATATTAACTAGATTCATACTGCAAAACACTGAAAATAATATACAGTGGAACCTCCCTATTAAGACCTTAGCTCTGGTTTCCTAGAAATGAAACCTTCAAATCGGCGATTCCTCCTTGGCGGAGGTGCTGAAAGCCAGATTCTTTCAGTGAAAGACATGGCAAGTGCCTTGTCTTTTCTAATGGCCGCCTGAGTCAGACCAAATGGTTTGCATGACATTTTTACAACACACACCTTTTAATTATTTTTTTTAAAAGCTATTTTATATAGCTTACCAAAAGGAGTTTCGCTCACAACATACAAAATAGCTCAATTTTTTTTTTATTGCACTACAAAGAAAAAAAAGCTTCAACCTCTTCAGTGGCCTCCACCCACCCCATCCAAAATGGCTTCTCTCTCCAACAACTCTTCTGAGGAGGATTCGCCGTTTTGACAATTTGATTTCTAGGAAACCAGAGCAAAGTGAGTGTTCCGATCCCTGAAAAGGCTGTCTTTCTGGTGATCTCGACGTGTTTCTTGCAAAAACTCATCCGTCAGGGTGTCCTTTTAAGTGGGAGGGGGTTGCATAGGGAGGTAATTCTAATTCAGAGAAGTAGGTCTAAAGTGGGAATAGGGAAGGTCTTAACATCAAGGTTCCACTGTATATTATACTTCTTTACAAGAAACTGTCTAGCATTACAAAAACCAATATGGAAAAAGAACATGTGCAAAACAAACCCCAAAAGTTTTCACAAACCACTAAGAGTTACCATTGCCCACTCCACAATGTCCCCGGACAGGAAATGTGGCCAGACCCAACACCGCTGAGGGAAAAGCTGCACAGCAACCTAACTGATCTCCATATGACTGCTACTTTAGTGCGGGCCACTCACATCTCCATGTGATATGATCGACGAAGAAGAACTAAGAATTACATTTACAAGCATTCCTCAAAGGAAAAGTTTGCACAGGACATGAAACGTACCGCCTGAACATATGGCTCAATGGAATTGCTCGTCTTCTTGATCAAGTCCTTTGCCATGGCATAGGCAATCTTGTTGTGGCCCTGAAAGCACAAACACCAGAGTTCAATCAAACTAACGAATTCACTTTCATTTAATGACAATGAATGTACAAAACCTGAATGTACAGTCTGTTCATTTTTAACCCTTTCCCTGCCAGCCACATTTCAGCCAAAAATGTCCATTAAATGTACCTGGGTAGAGAGCAAAATCCATCTGCAGTATTGGGGATTCTTCTGTGACAGATAAAATAAGGTCTACAGTGGAACCCGGTTATACGAAAATCGAAGGGAGATAATTTTTTGTTTTCTTAGATCCGGGTTTTCTTTTGGTGGTGCTAAATGCGACTTTGGCGGCAAAATGGTTAAGTGTCTTTTTTCTTAATGGATGTTGGAATCTCCAAGGGCAATGGTGGAGGGCAGAGAGCTAGAGCAGACCTGTTTACCCTCAAATCGCATACCTGTAATATCTCAGACAAAATTCTGTAATTTCACCAAAAATTTCTGTAATTTTTATACTTGCAATACTCGGCAACTTTTCAGTCACAGGCTTGCTAATCATGCACACCACAACGACATGGAGCTACTTAACACAATAATTAATAACAACTGATATTTTATTACACTTTTTCTTACCTGCTGCCTGAACCAGAAGACACCATTCTGTTGCTTGCTATTCTTGTGTGGCAATGTGCTTTATAATTGAAGTCGTTTTGTTTCTTGAACAGTTGTAGGCTTGGGCAATTGCAGAGTCGGGGAAGGCTTTTTTAACAGTTATTGTGAGTACGTCAGCCACAGTCAATGGAACGTTCATTTTCACTAGAGTTTCCGTCATCATTGCTTCAGCTCTAACCACGGCCAAGTCATCAACCTCCTTCTCAGTGTTCTTCTTCTCAGCTTTAAAAAACGACGTCATCTTGTGCGAAGTTGCTGCGTCTTTCTTTGAAGCAACGTACATCTGGTGCTTTTTCGATGCGCAGTGCGATTCAATGTCATACTGACCCGAATGCGCGATGGAAAAGTCCCTGCTACAGTACACGCAACAGGCGTACTCGTCACCGAGTACTGATCGCTGGATTCCAGGTACTTTCAAGTACGCATCGCGAAACTTTTGCACAAGTTTTCCAACTTTTGGAGCTTTGGAAGAGCCGGTATTGCCTTTCGGCGCGAGTCTCTTTGCTGGAGCCGCCATATTGACTTTAACAAAGTGAAAGACGCATGCGCGCGGAAACCAAAAATGTCTTCTTACCGCATTCGACAAAAACCACAGCAGACGAAACTTCGCGACTCGCGATTTTCATGTTTAGAATTTTGTTTTTCCGTAATGTATTTTTTTTACCGTAATTTCGTTTTTTCCCCGTAAAAATTACGGCAAAATCGTAAGGGTAAACAGGTCTGCTAGAGTCAACAGTCATCGGTCAGTTTAAGCTTATTGTTTGACATCCATGTTTTCACTTCAGTCTTGAAGAGTGTGAATAAGCTGGTGAAGCACAATCTCAAGGTGACGCACTGCGTGTTTTGGGGGCAATTTATGTTCATTTTATGTTTCTCAAGAACTAATAAAGATATCTACATGAAATTTTGCACACTGATGCAAAACATGACCCTGACCATATATGCCAAATTTGAAGACTCTGTGTGAAGGCACTATGAAAGTATGGAGTCCACCTAAAACAAATCACACAAAATATTAGCCCCTCGACAGCACTGGATTCAAGTACTGCATGGTGATGCTGATCATTTGTCCACTTTCCTAAGACATCAAAGAGTGCAATGGTCATAAAATTAGCATGTCTGAGTTGTTAACTGGCATTCTTTGTCTCAAGCGAGATCCTGTGAATTTTTTACTATTGTTTGATGAGACAAAGAATGCGAGTTAACAACTCAGACATGCTAATTTTATGACCATTGCACTCTTTGATGTCTTAGGAAAGTGGACAAATGATCAGCATCACCATGCAGTACTTGAATCCAGTGCTGTTGAGGGTTTAAGATTTCGTGTGATTTTTTTTTTAGGTGGACTCCATACTTTCATAGTGCTTTCACAGTCTTCAAATTTGGCATTTATAGTCAGCGTCATGTTTTGCATCAGTGTGCAAAATTTCATGTAGATATCTTTATTAGTTCCTGAGAAACAAAAATGAACATAAATTGCCCCCAAAACACACAGTGCGTCATCTTGAGTATCATCGGCATACATTTCATGACGGACAGAGTGTTTCGCTGTGAGGGGGTCAATGGGGTGGTATAAAGAATTAACAAAATTGGTCCTAACACGGAGCCTTGTAGGACACCAAAATCAAGAACTGACTCAGATTTGTTTTCATTTACAATTATTTGTTTTCTTTCATGAATATAGGAACGAAACCATTTGAGGACATTTCCAGTGATTCCAAAATTTTGTTCGAGACAAGAAATAAGCATGTCATGATCGATTGTATCGAAGGCAGCCGAAAGATCAAGGAGTAGGAGAACCAAAACTTTGTCTTCGTCTAGAGAGAGAAATCGATCGTTCAGAATTCGCAACAGGACTGTCTCTGTAGAAGTGCAGTACCATGGCTGCCTACCCTCTGTTGCAGTTTCTAGGGACAAACTACTTAAAAATCAGGGACAGAGGCTTATTTCCAGGGACAAACATCACAATGTCATGCATCAGGGTCAAATTGGACAGTAGCTTTTGATTATTTTGTGATGTAGCAAAATTTCTGTAACAAGGTTTTAAAAAAAGTCTTTTTGATGCTTTTTGGTGTCATTGTGCTTCAATATTCAAGATCCTTTAGTATTCAGTAACCTATGTGTAACATGTCAGTTGGAAAAAATTCAACAGTGTCTGTTGTTTTGTGTTCCTGTGTTCAATAGAAAGGTTAGCTAACAAAACATGTGACTGCTCAGTTAAACGTTTTATTCATTCAGTTTCCAGGGACACCAGACAGAAAAGTGGTGCCATTTTTGTTGTTGACAGGGTACCATTTTTTTCCTTTTTACTGTTTCCAGGGACAAATACTCCTTTGGGGGTGGTGATGTGGTAGGCAGCAGTGCAGTACCTTCTTTGGTTCCACCAGGTTGACAAGAATGACGTCCAGCAGCTCCTGGGACACGTTGTCCGCCTCGATGATCACCGGACTCATCATGTCCAGCATGAACGTCTTCACCTTCCCCGAGTGTTTGTCACTGAAAACAACAATACCCCAGTTTTAAACAATCAGAGACCATTTGTATGAATGCCACATTTTGTTCTTCTTCTCAGCCTTGACTTAAAGGCTGTGTCAGACCAATTGACATAGGCTAGAACACCAAGGCTGCATCAAAATGTTATGCTCTGCATAGCTATGCATGTATTGTCTTAAGCCATGGCAAGCTCCTAGCATAACATCATCAATCTCCAAAATCCCCCGAAGTTGGAGTGTAGCTGCCCATGTGGCAGGGTAATCAAAAACGGTCACACACGTAACGTTCTCATCCCTAGCTGAAGCATTTGTACATAGTGTTCAAGTGCTTCAGCTTTTTGGATCCCTGGAGTCTTTTAGCCAGGGTACATTTTTTTTCTTTGCTGGAACATTGACTGTCAATAACTTACAATAGCATGTCAATGAAGTCTCTTGTTATAATACACAATCCATAAAAAGATAAAGCCTTATATGGGAAAAATGAACACAAGTATGAGCAAAAACAAGAACAGCAACAAACAAAACACTCAGCTGTTATAAGTAAACTCCTAATTCATATGGAATGTTTGACAGGTTGTGGCCACATAGAACGGCTGTGCAATTTCAATAAAAAGTACTGCACATAATGAAATTGATCCATTCTTTTTATTCCCCAATTGTAATTTCTTAGGTTTACAAATTGATCCTTTGCAAAGTAATATAAATAGTAAAATAGTAACCTGTTCCTACACTGATTATTTTACAGTGTCCACAACTGGACTTTTTAGTAGACAGATATTCAACATACCAGAAGCATGATGAATTCACAACACCTTCATAAAAACCATGCAAATCAATGCGATTTTGACACACTGGCTGCTTATCTTTTTTACAAGATAACCTTGTTTGCTTCTGGGTGTGTTTTTTAAATCTATGAAATGAACAAGTCATAAACTTACTTGATGATAGAAAACATAAGCTTGAACAAGGCGCAGAAGATCTCCTGACTGTCATCCAGCTCAAGGCAAATGTTGAAGGATTTCACCCACGCCAGGTTCTGTAAAACAAAACAGAATTTTTAATGCCCCATTAAACACAAGCACATATTACTTTCAAGTGGCTAGAAAAGTGGAAAATTATAAATAAAAGCCCTTTCACTACAAGTGCAGAGCATGAACGAAAAATAGCGATGCTCAAAGTGATTGGTGCATTAAATTCCTCAACAATTTTGCAGATTAACCAATTTTAAAAGGTGAGCTAATCAATTTTAGTTTTCTTCACTTTTCTTTTCAATCTGCATTTCCATTTCAGTTTTTCAATCCAAAATGAATAGTGAAATTTCAGACTGGCACTTCAACAAGTTACAAAGCCCCCTCCCCCATCTCTCTCTCTCTCTTTAGTTTAAGGCTGAAAGTCTAACAATATTTTCAGTGTTCAGCGTCTATTTCTTTCTGTCTCAAGAAATCCGTTAAAAAAAATCCAAGACAAAAGAAAGTAAAGAAAGATTAAGTCAGATGAACACGTACTTCCAAAAGATAAAAATAACGCTTAAACGATGTAGATTCCGGATCTTCCAGTCCCCGCAGTTGCTGGATCAAAAACATGAAGATTTCCTGAAACAGTGGAAAAAAAATTCTATAAATAAACAGTAATTTCTTTTATCTATTAAGCACCAACCAGACAAGCCAGACTTTGAAAGTGAATAAGAATTTTGGGGGTTTTAAATCAAAGGAAAAAACAGTCCAGTATTCATTGTTGAAATTATTGGGCGATAATACTTTTTTGGGGTTCTTCTTTTGCTTATTGACAAATTTATTACAGCGCATCTTTCCTAGTATTGCAGTGCCTCCAGGATCGACCCACTATCTGTAATTGTCCAATATGTACCTGTTCCTAAAAAAGCCCAGACATATTTACTAATTTAGACATACACTATTCTGTCCTCTTGAAATAATTATACAGCTATAATATGAAGGGGAAGGGCCCAGAGGTAGTAAACGCATTAACATAATGTTCCTTGACTAATGCTCACAGCGTGCTAAGTGCTTACCGTTTTTCCTACAAACAGTAAATGAATAAAAATTTCAAACATTAAAACAAACGAATTTGCCCTTTCGCCAAAATACCGAAAATATGACAATAACTTTGACGTAAACAGAATGAAAACATATTTAAAAAATAATCTTTAAAAAATTGTGAGATTGAACACAAGCTTCCCAGCCATGTTTACAGCCCACCTTCAAAAGCTCCTGCTCCTTGTACGGAGCCTCTGGGGCAAAGATGCGGAAGACGTCTGCAACGCAGCAGGCGATGAGCAGGCGGACGTCTTTGCTGGAGTGCTCCATGTAGAATTCCGAGGCCAGGTGCTGGGCAAGACCAGTGTACTGCTCATTGTCATCCTGGCCCATGTCTTGGAAGGCTCTCGCCATCAGCTGAGCATCAAACAAAGCAGCAATGCATAGGTGCAGGGAATATTCTTAGCACCGGTCATCAGTCACTGACTGAAAAAATGTTGAAATGACCTATTGTTTTTTCAGGCAAGAGATCAATTGTGACATTATATTTACTTCGTGTCTGTTACCAAATTTAAGGATTATGCTGCGCGTTGCAACTGATTCCATAGTGATCATATTGACGTAGGTGAAACAATAGACTGTAAAAAATAATTGCCATATTATTACTTTTTATTGCATAGTAGTGTACTAACTTTTCTCATGCCAAAAAAAAAAAAAAATTTTTTTTTTTAAACACAACGAAATACTAAACTTTTCTCATGTCATTCTTTGAACATGCAGTCTGTGAAACTATGTGATTGATTACAAGTGTCCTAGAAAACAGTTTTTTATTTAGCTCAAGTTGTATTTCCTTTCTCTTTTTTTTACATTATGACATCGTTTTATGAAAATGGCCTATTATATTTTCTTCGAACAGGTCAAATGACCTATGATGTCCTGTGACAAGATTGATCCCTGCAGGTGAAAGTAAAACAATCCTGAAATGACACGTTTCAATGTCATCTGAATCTTCCCAATCCTGAAGTGGTGACCACATTAAAAAAAATGTGTGTGTATGGTATACAGGATGGGTGGGGATAGTGTTAGAATTGCATGTCTATCGTCTTGTTTTAATCTGCCATAAATGCTGGCAGAAATCTTTCATGTTATAAGACAGTGAATCCGGATGACAAGATGGCCAATCATGAAAACTCTTTCTATCAGCTTTTCCAATCCTGATTGCAGGAGCATGCCTGAAGTACTTTCATCC
>JAGGCT020000677.1:0-63874 GCA_017654935.2 Phymorhynchus buccinoides | reverse complement strand
CCTTGGGACAGACAGAAGGAGAAAAAAACGACCCTCCGATTTTCAGGCTCCAGCGATCATTTTGACCTTGACCTTGATCGGTATGCCATCATCAGAACGGGCATAAGCCAAACCACCTTCATACCAAGTTTCAACATCCTATGTTGATCGGTGCCCGAGATATGGCTAAAAATAGATTTTCAGTTTTCAAGGTCGTACGTCAAGGTCAAGGTCACGACGGCAAAATGGTTTGCGCCGATCTCTTCCTATTAAGGAGGCACACCTTCACACAAAATTTGACGCGATTCGGTCAAGCGGTTCGGGAGATATCCTTGGGACAGACAGAAAAGAAAAAAAACAAACAAAAACAAACAAACAAACAAACAAAAAAACAAACCAGCCCATCGCAATAGTCCGTCTTGGTGACGGACTAATAATAACAACTGCATTCATCATAAAAATGACAGCAAAAAATAAAAGGACTGCACACATAACATTTTTTCGTCCTCGGCTTTTAGGCGGGAAAAACATGTACAGGGCCTCAAATGGCACAACGTTAAAGGGGCACCCTGACGGATGAGTTATTGTAAGAAACACGCTGAGGAGTTTTACTCACAACAAAAGAACCAGCTCAATTATTTTTTTTACTGCACTACAAAAAAACAAAAAACGCTTCAACCACAATGACTGCCCAAGGTGGTGTAGAGTGGCACAGTGGTATTGCGTTCGCTTCGTGTCAAGTAAACCGGAGTTCGAACCTGGGTACAAGGGATTTTTTCTTCTCATTCTGCACTAGGCCTTAACAGTCTGAACGTGGAGTCTTTCGGATGAGACAATAAACCGAGGTCCCGTGTGCCCATGCACTTAGCATACGCTAAATCCAGTGGCAACGAAAAAGTTGTCATTTGGTCAAAATTTCTGCCCTCCCCCTCCTCCCTCATCAGTGACAATAATCGCATGCAAATTTTTTTTAAAAATGGTGGCGCGCTTCTGGCTGCAAACCCTTTATTTTGAAGAAATACTTACGGATGGATTTTACATTCTTCTATCCTCACGTTCATTTATCAGTTGACTATTCCTTGAACCCTCCCCCTCCCTTTCTTTTTCATTGATGCACACACTACCATTGAGAGACTCATGAATATGCGCTAGCCTAGCAACTGACCAAAACCGTTAGGTAGGCTTACTGTTAGGTGCTGTGGTGTTGAGCTATGGAAGCAGGGTCAGTCCCTGTAGGCCTAGGCCTAGTACAAAGGTTAGCAGACGGACACAATCAGTTGACAGTGAAAGATGAATATAAGCCAAGTTGGTTCTTTTCAGTTTTATTCACACAACCGTAGGCTGAGACAGAGCCTACCCTACTCTCTTTGTGTTCATAACTCTCTATCTCAAAAGTCGAAGTCTGGTTTCTTTCAGTTTCATGACAACATTAGGATCACAAATACTTTGGAAGACGAATCTCATCTGCTTACAGAACTAAACCGTCATTGTCAGCACTTTACTGTGTTGAACTTCTTTTTTGTTCTTGTCTGAGCGGTCGCTGACGAACGTATTTCATGACACGTTCATATTTTATATAACTTTTTTTCTTCTTCTTTTCTAAAGTAGCCAACTGCATCACCTTGAAGATATTTTGAAAAGACATACATGTTCATACACATTTGAAGTGCAATACACTCTTCTACATAATGTTAACACTGTTTGGCCTCCTTTCAGTTGATATTTATCAACTGAATTTTCTTGTAGTAAACCTAAATCTGGCCAGGTTTACACTGTCACTGTGCGCATAGGCTACAAAGTTAAAACAAGGCCGTGTCATGCGCACACAATACTTCCTCTTTCACATGCCCGTCCATAGCCCGTGACATCGCTGTCAACATTGAACAAAGATTGAAAGAAGAGAAGAAATAACGCGGGTTTTGTTGTTTTGTTTATTCATTTATCGGAGCTTTAGGCGTATTTTTAAACAAAATGTCGCAGCTGGGAAGAGGGGTGCCCGAACGTGACCAAAGGAATTTGAAAACAAGACCCAATGGTCAAAACAAAACTCACCAAGAGAAGGCCCGTATTTGCGCAAGAGTTACAGAAATTTTTGGCGACAGATTTGACGGTGATGTGATCAAACTACTGCTGGAAGAGAGTGACTGGGAAGGTGAGCTAATATTTGATTATTGAAGTAAAACTCATTGAGAAGACTGTTCAGAAGCAACTTAACGATCATCTATTCTCAAACAATCTTCATCGTTCTTATCAGTCTGCATATCACCTCTTTCTCAGTTTCTGGGACGCTAAAAGGGGGCAGCCATTACTAGGCATTAGTGTTACTAAAAATAGGAATGTGCTGTCCACGAAACAGGATTTTACGCCCTCTGCGGTCTTTCGACCATGTGGGGCATTTTTAAATACAAAGATGGTGGGAACAATACTGGAGGCAATGCCCGGAGGCAGTGCAACACCAGTAAAGTCCCGATTTTTTAACAATGCATATACTGAGATAGGTGTAGTGGTAACCATGCCTCAGTTAAACCTCAACCTCATCGGCTATGGTACCGCCACATGAGTATATAAATAAGGGGTATGCAAAAAGGTAGCATCGTGTAAATTCTTCGCTCGCTACTATGAGTTAGCATTTGCGACATTAAGGATGAACGACAAATTTCACTTTTTCCGTATTTGAAACACTTTTCCGTACTCAAATCGTTCATATTTTAATTTTCATGACATTACGGAAAAAAGTGAAATGTAAAACTTGGCTCAATGTCGCAAATGCCGCAAATGCCAAGTCTCATAGTAGCGAGCGAAGAATTTACACGATGCTACTTTTTTTCATACGACACTGTCCACTTCCGTTTCTGCTAAGTTAAGTGAACAGAATGCATGGGGCTCAAACATGATAAAATACCAGTTAACTACTTAACTGGCTTTATATATACCAGTTAAGTAGTTAACCCCTTGACTGCCAGAGAAAATGAAAGAAAAAATAATTGGGCAAAAAGTTAACTGTTAAGTGGCATTTTGTCAAGAAAACCAATTCCTTTACTGTTTTTTGTAACACAAAATCCCATTGGATGTACTGCAGATCACCAATTTTCCCCCATTTACACCGTGAAAGAGTTATACCTTCAATATCATTTTTTTTATTAGCAATTTTTATCACGGATCGGACCTGCAGTACCTCCAGGATCTGCTGAGTCAGAGCTTTGAATGATGGTTGGTTGATGGTTCATCCCATATGTGCTGTTTTGCAGCCGAGTTTACGTTTTACAGAGACCATATTTTAACCACAAACTAGTAAAAAATAAATAAATAAATAAATAAAATAACATAAAATAAAAACCATCTGTTGAAATTCAACCTGACGGATATAATCTATTCACTAACTCATAAGAAACGGGCATTAATAAATATATATACTTTGTGATGCTATTTGGGGCTTATTTCAGCTACTAAAACGTATTTGGAGCAATTTCTGGGAAAAGATTGCTGATCTGCAGTATCCAATGGGATTTTGTGTTACAAAAAACAGTTAACTAGTTGGTTTTCATGATAGAATGCCACTTAAGCAGTTAACTGACCGGAAGCGAAAATTGATAATCTCAAGTAAACTAGTTAACTAGAATAGTCCATGAACAATGAAAATTGGACTTTAATCCCTAGAAAGATTTTTCAGTCATTTGGTGAGAATGTCATCTGTTTTTATTCAAATACTGGGAGCGCACTTTTCAAAGGTTTAGATAATATACATTCACATTTTTGGAAAAGCGCCTTGAAAACATGGCTAGATCTTAATAAATGTGCAGATGTAACACCATTTCCCTCTTTATTGTGGAATAACCAGCATGTAACATATCGTGGAAAAGTACTTTTCTTCCCAGATTGGATACAGGGCAAAATATTAAATATCACAGACATGTATGGTCCAAATGGAATGCTTTCGTGGAAGTGGTCAACAAGATAGGAGCCACCCCTGGAAGGATCTTAGAGTACAACATAGTATCAATGGCCACACACAATTTTGTTACTAGGGTCAGTGAACAAGATTGATTTGACATTGATTTTATATCAATTTTATATATTTTATTTGACATTGATTTTTTTTTACAAAAAAAAAGAGAAAAAAAGACAGGCGGGGACAGTGGAGGGTCCCCCCCAAAAAAAGAGGAAAAAAAAAGAAAAAGAAAAAAAAGAGACACACACAGAGAGTGAGAAACGGATACGGAGACAGACAGAGAGACAGACAGAGAGACGGAGATAGAGATGAAGAAGGGAGTCCATTGCCACTCAGTCTCAAGCGGATTGTGCATTATTTCATAAACTGCTACGTGCATATGCACAAAGCTTGGCATTTTGTGGAAGCGGACAGGGAATTTAAAATTCTCCACGAAAACGTCCCACATTTCAATAGTTTTTTCTTTTGTTTTCTATCCATCATTACGCATTTTTGTTGTTGCTCAAGGCAGACCATCAGGTTTTTTTGTGTCATTAAGTGCTCATTCAGAAAATAAAACAAATCATTTCGTTCTCCTTTGCTCGTTTAAAAGCATTAATTAAAGCTGCTCAGTCTGTTTGTCAAAAAAAGAAAAAAAAGAAAAGTTAACTAGAATAAGAAAGTCCACTTAACTGTGACAAGGGAATGGGTTAAAACAATAAAAGGCTAAGTCTCTAGGGAAGACTTTTAGACTTTCAAGTAGAAAATTTGCCTGAAGTAGGTTTTTACATGAAAATTACAAGACTTCCACTCTCATCATTCTGACCAAAGGGTTCAGAATTATTTGACACTTGTATTTTATTTACTCACAAAATCTGCATAAGATTATGCAACAATAAGCATAAAGCAGCTCAATCACTCGAGTCAATGGCGCCAAAACAAAATATGAATGAAAAAAACCAATGAAATCCGAAAGGATTTACAAGACTTTTGTCTTTCTAGAAGGTTAGCCCCAAGCCGGAAGGGTCCCTAATATTCTTAGGTGTCCTGGTTTCCAGTTATTGGTCTTGGCACTGTCTTAGGGACTTAGCTGTGTTGAAGTTCCTCCGTAGGGATCGGCGAGTGCTGGGGTGACTTGGCTTGCTCTGGTGTAGAGTAGCTCCCAGTCGTTCCGGTTGCGGTGTTGCGGGATGGCACGGTTCAGGCGTGGTCTCGAGAGAGAGAGAGGTGTGTGTGTGTGTGTGTGTGTGTGTGTGTGTGTGCTATTAACTGACAGTCCTTGTGCATGAAGCAGGGGTGGGTAGGGTGTGTGTGATTCTATCAGTTTGATTCGCCTTTTATTAATAGTTTTATATAAATATATTTTGTATATGTCATGATTTTGAATGTAATTTTGCCCCAGTTGCCCAGATGTGTTTGCATTGAAAGTGTGTGTGTGTGTGTGTGTGTGTGTGTGTGTGTGTGTGTGTGTGTGTGTGTGTGTGTGTGTGTGTGTGTGTGTGTGTGTGTGTGTGTGTGTGTGTGTGACTGAAGAACTGAAGAGTGGTTGGAGAGAGATGCAGAGAGGGAAGTGTGTGTGGGGATGATGGTGGTGGGAAATTATTGTTATTGATGGTTTATCATTATGTGATTATTTTTTATTCTTATTATCTTCATATTATGTTGATTTTGTTTGCCATGTTTATTTGCTGAAAAGGCTGTACCTCATTTTTGCTCTCTGTTGTGTTGTTATGATTTCATTTTTAAGACGGTTGATTAACATCTTCTGTGATAGCATCCTTTATGGTGGATTTTATATTTTATGTTGGTTTATTGCTATTAATAAGACTCAAGAGTTTTAAGAACCCTTATTTTACAAACTAGGGTCCATTATTGACTACAAACTAGGGTCCATTTGCTTTGCCTCTGTCACTGGTGCAGGACCTCAGTATCTCAGAGACATTCTTCATGCCTACCTCCCATCCCGTCAGCTCCGCTCTTCTGCAGATACCCGTCTCTTGCGCATTCCGACAGTCAGAACCAAATCCTTTGGTCAGCGAGCTTTTGCCTTACATTACAAGGCCCTTCTCTCTGGAACAACTTACCTCTCAATGTCCGCCATTCCCAGTCTGTCAGAGGGGGGGGGGGGGGGTGTGAGTGTGAGAAAATGCCTTTTTTGCGTGGAAAAGGTGAAGCGGCACTTATCACGCTCGTTTATGAATCGATTCGCTTCCAAGTTGGTACAGGGATAGTCACCGTCCCTGGTCATATACCTGCCAAATTCAAAGGCAATCGGCCCAGAAATACTGGAGATACTGGCGCCGAGAGGCTGGCGGATACGCGTTTCGCGCATTTGCCAAACCGCGCAAATGACACGGCCGCATCAGTTGCCGTTGCCATCGCCCCGTTAGGGCTCACAGCAAATTTGAAGCGATTCGGTCGAAAAACGGCAGAGTTATAAGGCCCGTTTTGTGTTTCACACACACACACACACACACACACACACAGAGACACACACAACCTTGCTAAATTACTATATGATTCTATGCTCTCATTAATTTTATTCTAACTGATAGCCCAAAGGTGTGTGTGTGTGTGTGTGTGTGTGTGCTTGTATGTGTGTGTGTGTGTGTGTGTGTGTGTGTGTGTGTGTGTGACTGAGTGTCAAATGTTTGCTTTCACAGTAATTCTTTATAATTTTATGCTTAATATTTGTCTGAACAGTGCCTAATTGGATTGTTGTTGTGTGTGTGTGTGTGTGTGTGTGTTAAAATTTGGTTGTCTTATTTAAGTTGTCTTCCTAAACATTACTTGTGTCGTGTCTTATTATTATTTATAAAATGTGCATGCCACTGCCAGGCAGCGAATTTCTTTGCTTTTTGTGAAGACAATAAAATGAGCGAATTGAACTGAATCGAATTGTTCTCACAAAAATGATGATGGTCTGCCTTGTATCCACAACTTCTCCAATCATCACACCCTAATCACAAACCTACACCAGAACGAAAACCACCATTTTAATGTTCACCGCTGCTGATCCGTACCACAATTCAGTCAAACAAGCCATTCAGTTTATTGTATTATAATAACCGAATAACTTATCCTGACTGAAATCTGTGGTAGAATTCACAAAAATGATGTAAAAAGGGACCACACCAACGGGAGAAAGGGAGGGGGAGGGTGAAAAAAAGGGGAGTGGGGAAGGGGGGCCGGAGAGAGGGGGAAGTGAATGACAAAGGGAGTGGAACGAGGGAGGGGGAGGCGGGGAGGGAGGGGGTGGGTGAAGGGAGTACACCCAGAGGCTTGTTACCTTAAGGCTGTTCACATAGGATTTTCTTATTCAATCCCACATAGATCTACCAGAACAGTCTGTTGTAAGAACATGTAGACTACTGTTTTTTCAGTTTCCTAGATCAGAATTGCACCCTGTTTTTGCTGCTGATCATGGAGTTCAGGTCCGTTCTACTGTTGAGTCCCATGAAGATCGTCCCGAGGTTAGCCTGCCAAAATGTCTCTTCAGGCATCAGAATTGTCAGAGGAGAACTAATTTCAGAGGATTGAGAATTTTTGACAGAGGATTGGCCTCTTCTGTCAGTTTTGCCTTTTCATTTAGAGATTTCCCACTGCATAAAGCCTTTTTGGTCATGTTGGGAATTGATTTCAGTGTTAAACTGTTATCCCACTATAGTCTGGGCCCTTGTATCGCGGTTTTCAGACGATTGGACTTCAGACTATTTTGATGCCTGCTCTTTGCGTAGTAGCTGGTCTGCTCTGTGTGCCTGGTCGATGGCATGGATCGTCAGAAAGGGCGCCTGGGGGTCCTGAGGGTGAGTAGTCTCTGCCATGTGATTTGCTATCCCGCATGATCTGGTGGTTTTCCTGTTCTTGGCATCCGACTTATGATTCGCCCATCTCTTTTTCTTGTTTGTGGTGGAACCCACGTACCACACATCTGGATGTAGCTGGCACCTCACGATGTACACCACATTGGGGTGGGGGTGGGGGGGGGGGGGGGTGCAGCACAAATGTCCCCTCACCTTCCATCTGCTCACATCCCAGGGCGACTGGAATGTTTTCAATTTTGAGGAGTGCCTGCAGGTGTGTCACACCTACCTCCACAAGGGAAGAAATCTTGCTCCTCTTCTGGGCAGTGTTGGGGAAACCTTCTTGGGACCGTGGGTTTGAAGTGCTCTGAGAGATTCTTCCTTCTTCTTTCCGCTGTGATGAGCAGTTATCTGGGGAAAATTTGCTTGTTTTTCGAATTTGAGTACAGGATGTTGAGATTTTCTTTGAGTATTGCAGCTTTGGAGGGTAGTCTGGGGTCAAACTTTGTGACCCATGCTATCTTTTTCTTTCTGGATCTGTTGATGATGTCTTTTCTGTCTTGTGCAGCCCCTTTGGACAGCATGTTGAGAGTTGTTTTGTACCTCCATCCTGTTAGGGTGAAAAAGTGCGCATATTCTTTTAACCTTTCTTCAAGGACCTCGTCTGATGTGCACAGCATTCTTAGTCGGGTGTTGACACCAATCAACAGTCCTTTAAAAACCTGAGGTGGGTGGCAACTGGATCTCGGAAGGTAGCAGTGATTGTGTTTTGAAAACACATCCGTCTCTACCCTCCCGTCCTTTATTGCAAGCTTCAGGTATTGTATCTCCTTTCCGTCTTTCACGGTCCATTTGATGTTAGGTGGATTTAGCTGCTGCAAATGATCCTCAAACCGATGGACATCCTCCTTGTTGGGGAGCAGGGTAATCTCATCATCCCTGTACCTATATATACAGTATATATATATAAAACAATAAAAATAATTAAATTATAGAAAAAAGATCGACAATGACTCTTTTTTCTTCTGTTCTAGTGTGTATCATTTTAATTATTCAGGGTGACTGGTTAAATTATCCCCTTTGTTGCAACTCGGGCTATGATCAGGGAAAGAAACTCAAACAATAACACATTGAACTTTAAGATCAACAAATAGATTTTTTTGTATTTTGTTCATTACATATATATATTAATGCATATTTGAAGTTAGGGAGAGAGTTAGGGATAATGTTTAGGGTCAGGTTAGAGCCAGATATAGTTACAGAAGCTTCTTTTAAACAGACACAATTTATGGATCCTGTGACTGAGTGGTTATGGGCCCATTTATAATGATAATCACCTCGTCTGCAGTATGAATTGTCTTCTTCTGTTAATTGGAAATCCTATCTGCTATATTTTGCTAATGGTAATCTATCTGAAATTTGAAATGTGTTTGCTTGGTTTTGAGAATTTAATTTTAAAAAATGTTAATCATTGTGTGTGTGCACGCGTATGTGCATGCGTGTGTGTGTGTTTGTTTTGTGTGTCACACTCTGTGTCACGTTGTGTGTGTTTGCTTTTTTACCTGGCCAGGGGACGGTATTGTTTTTGGTCTGTCCTTGGACCTGTGAGTCTGTCTGTGTTAGTGTGTATTGATTTTCTCAAAAACTACTGGACAGATTTTAATCAAATTTGGTAGAGGGGCAGACCGTAAAAAGGAAGGTTCTTTTACATAATCATGACCTTGCTGTTGCTAATAAAAAAAGTTATTGAATTTTTTGGAATTTGTTTAGGTCAAACTCTAATCATTCATTGAAAAAGAGCTGAGGGACAAAGGATTATCATTAGCTTTAAACAACCCCCAACGTGGCAGCAAACAGTCAGATACTGAGATAGATATATCCCTTGCTGTCACCTCAAGCACCAGACGGCACAGAGAGGATTGAACACTAATCATTAAGCGGTCAATGGGAACCAACTGCAGGTATTTGGTAAATGGAAAAGCAAGAGTATTGCCCCGTTAAGAAGTATGGCAAACCTGAATATGTGCATGTAAGTATATGAACTTAGGTCATGCAAACAAATAGTAGTATGAGTTGGTTAGTTGCTTTAAACATACTACCGGTAAACATAACTTAAGCCAGGTTTCATTGCCACAGTGAATTTCTAGTTTTTTCTTGTTTTCCGTTTTGGGATTTTCTATTTCCTAGTAATTCACTTTTCTCATCTACATCTTTTTTCATGTTAAATGTCTAAACCACTTGCTGTGTTTCCTATCTACAGAGAATGAGACCATAGATAAACTAGTTAAGATGGACGAAGGGGAGCCTTCCCCCATCAACAAGAACACTGACTGTACCGGCTTGGACCTCATAGCATGTGAATTCCTCGGATCAGAAGATGCTAATCCATCCAGCACTTCTAAAAGTGGTTCTGAAACATCAGGTGCTCCGATTTTAAGTACATCAGACTCAAGTGGCCCGACTTACAACTATGAAGAGCTATCGCAGGCTATCGGTCTGCCATTGTCAGGAGGATCGTTTGGCCTGGATAGATCATCAGCCAGTCATACTCTATCAGGTGAATGGAACAGCTTGGATAGTGATGCTGGAAAGGACAGTTATAGTGTTTCTGGTCAATCAGGTTTAAGTGACTCCACCTTAAAGGTCAGCACTGTAACTGATAATCCGCATTCAGCTGTTTTGAATCCAATGCAACAGTTATCTGCAGTTGAACAGATTGAAGGCACAAATCAAGTGACGTTACCATTGACTGCAGAAAGCGTTTCATCAATCTGTAAAACTAGTGAAAGGCAGAATATTAACAGTCACAGTGACAAGTCAACTTTTCCTTGTTCAACTTTACCCGTAGCACCTTCCTACCAAGTGTCAGGGGGCATTAACTCGTCGAGTGCCATGAGCTTTGGGACCAGGGTGATGGGAAGTGAAATGAACTCGGGGAAAAACATCACCCCCAGTGCTCAGTCCTCTAATACAGGTTTGTCGCCCAAAGCTGCTGCGTTCGTACCTAGCTTCTGGTCTGCCCAGCGTAATGTCAGCTCCTCAGTGCCTTTTATCACAACACAGAATCAACTGCCAAACTACTCCAGTCATGTCAGACCACCGCAACCAAGGTCAGTCAGAGGCACAAGTCACGGAGCCCCAGCCTTCACACCTGACTATGCACCTTTACGCCACATGTTTCAGTTTGAGAATAAACCAACATATCAACGACCAGTTGTGCCAGTGAGCTCATTTCAGCCTGTTGTAAACGCACAAAGCATGAACAGATTTGGAAGCCCAAGTGCTTACCAAACACCAGTCCAGTTTGCTCATTCTGGAGCGCAGGTGCAGTCACCAATGCACTACCCTGTAACATGTGCTGCTGGTGTACCTTTGACATTCGGTTCTGTACCAACAACCACCTTCAGTCCAGCACACAGGGCGAACCCAGTCACTGCAGTGTCCCATTCTGGCGGGTGTGGTAACGTCACCCCCAAGAGTTCTTTGGCAAAAAGACCCACCCTCTTCCTGATCATCATGAGGGGATTGCCTGGAAGCGGAAAGACATTCTTGGCGAGGTAACTTTTGTTTGTTTTCCTTCCGGCTTTTCGTGTGCTTAACCCTTTTGCTTCACTTAAGTGTACTAGTACTGTATTTTATGGACTACAAGGTGCACCTGATTATAAGGTGCACCCCACATATTTTACACAAAATTCAGATTTTGTTATTATAGTGTCTTACTATTTTAACAGTCACATTATAAGGTACAGGGGTCTCAGCCTAGGACAAAAATATCACCTTATCGTCTGTAAAATACAGTATTCCTGATCTTACAGAACTTGGAGTAAAAAAAAAAGAAGGGAATAGATGTCTGTATCTGTTTATGTTTGTATGGAGATACAATATTATAAATCGAGAGCCTGAGATTTTTCTGTGTGTGTGTTGGTTGGTTGGTTGGCTTACCCTGGCTAAAAGACTCCAGGGATCATCCCAACAGCGAGAAGCACTTGAACACCAAGGTACAAATGCATCCGCTAGGGATGAGAACATTGCGTGTGTGACCGTTTTTGATTACCACGCCATGTGGGCAGCCACACTCCGTCTTCGGGGGATTTTAGACTGATGATGTTATGCTGGGAGCTTGTCATGGCTTAAGACAATCCCCGCACAACCATTCAGAGCACAACAACATTTTGATGTAGCCTTGGCGTTCTAGCTTATGTCAACTGGTCTGACACAGCCTCATGCCAAGGCATTGTGTGTGTGTGTGTGTGTGTGTGTGTGTGTGTGATAAAAAATGTTTTCCACTTCACAGTGCCTAAGTTACTTGACAGATCTTGATGAAACTGGGTAGAATATTCCCTTAGGCATTGTAGAGTAGATGTGGTCTATAGTGTCGGATTGAGCAAGTCACAAGCCTTAGTGTAATCCCAGTTAACCTGATTTGAATATTACAAAAACACCAATTATAGAAAAGATAATGGATGGATTTTAACCAAAGTTGGTTGGTAAAAAAAGTGTCATCCTCTGATCTAGCAAATTGTTTCGTTAAAAACAACTACTGGGTAATGCCAGGAAGAAACTATAATAACAAAATCTGAATTTTGTGTAAAATTTGGGGGATGAGCCTTATAATCAGGTGCGTCTGGTAGTCCGTGAAATATGGTACATGGAATCTCAACAAGGGCTGTGTGTTTCTCTATCTGTTTGTGTAACATGTATAAAGTGTGTGTATGTAAAAAAAGAAGAAGTGTGCATACACATGTACACATGTGAATGTGCGAACCTTGGCAGATTGGTTCCTTAGGCTGCCTAGATGCTTCCCATTGTGTCAATTTTACCAAATGGCAAGCCATGTAAACATAATCCCTGTGAATCAGATTTGAGCATTCCAAAGACACAGATTATTTCCAAGCTAATGAATGGATGGATTTGTAAATGTAAGATTTAAAAATATTTTTTTTCACGAAACACTTTCAAAAACATTTCCTCCAGCCGAAGTCGGACTTGCTGGGCCTAACTATTTCTTAGTTAACAAACGGCAGCATGAGTCATGACACATCTGCGCTCATAATTTACAATAAACTGAGCGATCGAAAAAGAAGAAGAAGAAGAAGATTTGTTTGCCATACCGATAGAGAATTTTTTTAGCACAAAAAAAATGACCCAAGAGTAAAAAAAATTGACTTCCATCATTTATATAACTGAGACTGAGAGTACAGTTTAAATGTCCCTGCCATCTTTCATTTAATTATTGTTGTATGTTTTTTGTCTGAGTGGTGTGGTGTGTGTGTGTGTGTGTGTGTGTGTGTGTGTGTGTGTGTGTGTGTGTGTGTGTGTGTGTGTGTGTGTGTGTGTGTGTTCTCTGCATGCCTGTGTGTGTGTGCGTGACTGTGTGTGTGTGTGTATGTGTGTGTGTGACTGTGTGTGTGTATGTGTGCGTGTATGTGTGCGTGTGTGTGTGTGTGTTCTCTGCATGTGTGTGTGTGTGTGTGTGTGAAACAGGAAAATTCAGGGCACCGGTCAGGTGTTTTCAACGGACGAGTACTTCATGTCTCGTGACGTGTACAACTTCTGTCCTGAGAAGCTTTCAGAGGCCCACGAGTGGAATAAAATGAGAGGTTTGTGGATCGGATTCATAGGATGTTTCATGTTGTTTATTAGAATGTATGGTACTTCACTTCAACCACTTATTATATTGATTGTATTTTATGTGCAATGTTGCTCTTCCATATTCAGATTTGGTCACTGCACTGGAAGGGATATGGAGATAGGAAGTAGAAAATGGATGGTGGTTGCTATTGCAACTTTTTTGTTACAAGTAGATTCTACTAAAGTTGTGGAAGTATGTAGATATGATGGGTTTGATTCTTTCTTCACAGTCTGCATAGCATTCCAAACTTTATTGTATTTTTTTCTCTTGTTAGGGCCGGATCCAGGGGGGTTACCTGGGTTCCATAGCCCCCCCCCCCTCCCCCACCCTAAAAAGGAAAAAAAAGAAGAGAGAGAGAGAGAAAGAAGTCATCATTACTGTTTAATTGTTCTTAAGTACAATTTAAAGGGTTTTTCACACTTTATTTTCTTAAAAAAGCTTCAGCTTTAGGGGGCGTTGCCCCCTAACCCCCACCAGAGGTGTTGCCCTGGACCCCACTGGGGGCGTACGCCGGCCCCCAGACTCCACGCCTTTATTTGTAAACCCCACCCCACCTCCTAATGTATCCCAGGTCCGGCCCTGCTTGTGTAATGCTCTCAGAAATTATTCATACAAATGTCTTGAAAATTCTTAATTAAAAAACAAGTATGCTACAGCACTGTCTTGTATTATGGAGAGGATGTGCACACACCTGTGTGTGTGTGTGTGCTTACATGGGTTCTTATGTGATTGTGTTTTTAGTTGATACAGATTTTTTTGTTGTCTTCTTCATTTGCTATGAAATTAACATTAATAAATGAATTGTCAACTTTTCAGCTTCCTTGAACTTTTTTTGTGGACATGATTTCTGAATTCAGTTTTCCTTCTACAGTTGGCAAGGCTCTGGATAAGGGGGTGACGCCTGTCATCGTGGACAACACCAATACTGAAGTTTGGGAGATGCTTCCTTATGCCGAAATGGTGAGAAGAAACATTGAAGGGATTTACAGGAAAGAAAAGACACATGGTAGAGATAGATATCTAGCAAAAAAATATTAACATACTAACAAAAAGATGATCAAGCAGTATACTCAGGGCTGGCCAACCATTAAAAATTTCACTCGCCCTCAGAGCAAGTAACTGAAAACTTTTACTCTCCCGAACACATTTTTACTAGCCTGAAGAAAACAAAAATCCCTGAACGCACGCACACACGCACGCATGCATGTACACACACACACACACACACACACACACACACACACACACACACACACACACACACACACACATACACACACACACAGGGGAGAGAGAGGAAGAGAAAGAGAGAAAAAGAGTGGGAAAGAAAGGTGAGAGGTAAAGAGAAAAATGATAGAGGAGATTTAGGAGGCTGCCTTTCCTTTCTTTTCAGTACCAGTGCTGGCATGTTGTTATCATAGCAGACAGCTGAGCTTGATTTGAGAGTGCTTTGAAATGGGACAGATGGTATGGTGAGACTCAGTGGTAAAAAACAGGGCCGTGCAGTACTGAAATTTAATGTCGCCCATCGGGCTAGTGACTTTTGAAATCTACTCGCCCACAGATTTCTATATTAATTAGCCAAATGGCTACTGGGCTAGTAGTTTGGGCCAGCCCTGATACCAATACTGACAGATTACTGTCAGGCTTTTTATTAAGAGAAAAATCTTTTTGGGAATAGACAATGAAACCAAGGTCCTTTGCTTAATAAGATGTGTTACTGAGTAGGGAACATTTTTGATTGAGAGAAGTGTATGTGCACATGTATGAACATACAAGGATGTTTGTGTCTGTATGTTATGTGTGTGTGTGTGTGTGTGTGTGTGTGTGTGTGTGTGTGTGTGTGTGTGTGTTGTTCTTCAACAGGTACAGACACAGAAGTGTGAACATAAATGGATGTTTGTATGTTATGTGTGTGTGTGTGTGTGTGTTTTGAATGTACACTTTTATAAACTTATTTAATAATTATAATAATAATGCATATTTTTATAGCGCCTATTCTCAGTAAGGGCTCTAGTCTAAGCGCTTTACAAAACATATTTACATTGATTAAAAAGAAAACATTAAACAATAAATGTTAAACAAGAAAACAAACAACCAAAGAGCTAATGCTAAGTAGCCTTGCACACCCACACACATAACACACCAACACACACTGTCAGGACACACGCGATTGTCGATTACACACACAGACAGACGCATGAACCCGCACCCCCCCACCCCCACCCACACAGACACATGAACACACACACATGCACCTGCCTGAGCACACACACACAGACACACGCGCATACATGGACAAAAGCAAACCTAGAGCGCATGTACAAATGCAAGCCCATTCTTCACACAAACATTACTGGGAAGATCCAAAAAGTTTCCCAAAATTTAGGGAATCAGGGTCGGGATACAGGACAAGTTTAGGGTAAGAAAGTTTGAAGAGGTTGTTTTTTGTGGATGATTTGAAAGACGTAGCTGATGAAGAGTGCCTTATCAGGTTGAAAGGTGGTTTGTTCGAGAGAGTTGGGCCTTGGAATGCAAAGGAATGCTGCCCAAAAGATTTTGTTCTGGCAGTAGGGAGGCGCAAAAGGCGAGAATCAGCAGAAGAACGAAGTTGACGAGATGGGGTATAAATATGGATAATGTCTGAGAGATATTGGGGTCCAGTGCACAGAGAAACAGAGAGATGCTGCTTGTAGTCAATTCTACTCTGGATGGGAGCCAATGGAGGGACTGCAACAGTGGAGTGATGTGTTCCCGTTTGGATGAATTGCAAACAAGTCTGGCTGCGCTAGACTTACCTTCTGTAACTTTTCAAGAAGGTATTTTGGTGAGCCAGCCAAGAGACTGTTGCAATAATCAAGCCTCGTTAGAACTAGTGAACAGTTTGTATAGTTTTCATTTTGAATACATTAAATTTGGCTGTACTTTGAGCATTACGGTTTTAACAATTATTTGATCTTTCAAGTTTAAGCAAACAATTCATTAATTATTATTATTTTTTTGTTGTTGCTTTCTCTGCAGGCACTATCCCGGGGCTACACGATAAACATTGTAGAGCCTAACAATCCATGGAGTCATCAGCCCAAACGCTTGGCTAAGTATGTAAATGTGTCTCTGTAGTGTGTGTGTGCGTGTGCGCACATGCATGTGTGAGTCTTTGAAGAGACAAGGAAACCTAGGTTCTGTTTGCTTAAGCTTGACCTTTACACGATGAAGCAGTGCCCTCCGGTCATCAGCAATGTTTGTTGCAGATGCCAAAACAGCTGCACAGCACGTCACTGTTGCTATTCTATGGTACTGGTGTATGCAGCTAGCGACAGCAAAGATTTAACTCATTCGCATAGCAACGATTTGCATTATTACAAAAACTCACAAATCATTCCAGCCATACACACAAACAAAACATACATAAACAAAAGAAGATTACAGGGTTTTAATTCATGTTTAGACATAGGGAAGTGGTAGATCAGACTTTTTTAAATATATAGACTTTATATAGAAAAACTCTCAACACCGATTGGTTCCCCACAACAAACCACTACCAAAGCAAAGTCAAAGGCCAAATTGTGGTCTAAGGGAACGAAGCGAGTTTAGAAGTGACCATTGTACATATTTACTTCTCTTGAAGCAAATGCATCAAATTGACAGCTGTCTCTGCCCTCCACCATTGCCCTTGGAGATTCCAACATCAAATTTTCTGAACATGTTCGCAACCTTGGCGCTTTCTTGGATGAAGACCTTTCCATGCAACATCATATCACCAAGATCTGCCAGGCTGCATTCATCGAACTCAGACGAATCAGCTCTATACGCCCCTTTCTCACGACCGAGGCAACCAAAACGCTAGTCAGTTCATACATTTTTTCTAGATTAGATTACTGCAACTCCCTTCTACTTGGTTGCCCACAGGCGCTTCTCAAACCCTTACAACAACTCCAAACCTCTGCTGCTAGAATGGTCTACAAAGCCAAGTGTCTTCAACACACATCACCTCTATTTAAAGAGTTATATTGGCTACCCGTTCAACAAAGAATAAACTACAAAGCTGCCTGTCTCTGCTATCAGATCATATCGGGAACAGCACCGCAATACCTCTCTGAGCTTCTTGAAATTTACGTTCCATCTCGATCTCTCCGCTCAGCAAATGACAATAGGATTTTTCGAATACAAAAATTTAAACATGATAGGCACGGTGGTAGAGCTTTTACATCATCAGCAGTCAAACTCTGGAATTCATTGCCTTCTGCTGTCAGACATAGTCAATTTTTAGCATCGTTCAAAACTAACCTGAAAACCCATCTGTTCCAGCAGTCTTTCCAATAACACCCCCATCTCCATGTGCACGTGTGTGTGTGTGTACACACGCGCGTATGCGTGTGTTTGTGTGCATGCGTGTGTGTGATTGTGTGATGTGTGTGTGTATGTGTGTGTGTATGTGTGCGTGTGTGTGTGTGTGTGTGTGTGTGTGATTGTGTGATGCATGTCCGTATGTTTGTATGTATGTATGTAATTTGTGTATGTGTATGTATGTAATTTGTGAGCGTGTGCGCGAATGTGAGTGTGCGTGCGCCCACGGCCGCGCTTCCAAGCAGGTGTGTGTGTGTGTGTGTGATGTGTGTTGTGTGTGTGAGTGTGTTGTGTGTGTTCTGTGTGGGTATATCTGCTTGCATGTGTATAAGTGTATGCGTGCGCAGGAGAGATTGTGTTCAGCTAGAGGCCGGGTGTGTGTGTGTGTGTGTGTGTGTGTGCGAGCATGTGAGTGTGAGTACACGTGAGTGTTTTTGTGTATGTGAGTGCGCGCACGCGCTCGCGCGTGTGTGTGTGTATGTGTGTGCGTGATTGTGCGCGTGTTTGTAGAAGTGTATGTTTGAGTAAGTTTGTGTGCGTTTCAGTGAGAATGTGCTTTCTGTGTGTTTGATGAAATGTGTGTGGGGATGTGTGTGTATGTCTGTGTGCAAGAACGCGTTCACTCTCGTGCGTGCACGTACGTGCGTGTGTGTCTGTTTTGCGTGTGTGTCTGTTGTGCGTGTGTGTGTGCGTGTGTGAGTTTTTCAATGCTGATTGTAAAGCGCTTTGTTCTCGATAAAAAGCGCTATATAAATATCCATTTATTATTATTATTATTTAATTCCGGACATATATGGCCTTGAATGAGTTAAACAAAAAAACTGTCTGAAAATAGAGTGTGACCAAATGACAAACCATGTTTAAAGCTGAATGTAATATAGTAAACTTAGTATAATAATTATACTACTATTGCTAGCTTATGAAAGTTGTGTTTTAGCGGTGACCCATTTCAAAGCTATCACTATCAGTTATAAGAAATTATGCTGTATTTTTATGCGTTTTTTATTTTATTAGGATGAACGCCCACAACGTCAGCGCTGAATCGATCAAGAGGATGAAAGACAGGTACCAGAAGATCGACGCAGAAAGCTTGATGAGGCTGGCAAAGAAGAAGCTGGAGGAAAAGTGAGTGCTGTTGCCCTTCTTTATCTTAATGAGGCTTTATTCTGAAATCCTCTGCCCCTGACTTATGTAGTGTTTGTTGTTATTGTTTGTTCTTGTACCCTGGCTTAAAGACTCCAGAGATCATCTCAACAGGCGAAGCACTTGAACACCAAGGTACTAATGCAGCAGCTAGGGAACAGAACATTATGCGGGTGACCGTTTCTGATTACCCCGCCACGTGGGCAGCCACTCTCCAAAGTCGGAGGATTTGGGACTGATGATGTTATGCTAGGAGCTTGCCACGGCTAAAGACAATCCCCACATAACTAAGCAGAACATAACATTTTGATGTAGCCTTGGCGTTCTAGCTTACGTCAATTTAAAAAAGAAAAAGAAAAAAAAAGCTTATGTCAATAGATTTTTTGGAAAAAAAATAGGGGAGAGCACTTCGTGAAGATTAGAGTTGTTTACCTCCATTACTTGGTCAAATACCATAGCAACAATGCAACAATGGCGTTGAAGCTGAAAACCGCAGGATGCGAGTCAGCGACTTGCAAACATTTTTTTGGAAAAATTAGGAGTGGCCAGTGGCCACAAACTAATAAAACTTGCAAAATGTGACGTAAAAATATAAAATACATAAATTTTTAGAATGACGCACAGTGTGTGTTCTAAGTGCTGTTGGTCTGCTCAAATACACGAGTCGATAGGCTACGAGAGCTGATGGTAGAGTGACTTCCCCTGTTTGACTGATTGAATTAGGCAAGATCACTCGCACGCACCATAAAATTACTCCCCTTAATTATTTCCGAACAATTCCTATTGGTCTGACACAGCCTTATTCGAAGGCATACTTGTGTACTAATTTTTATGCACCACCTATATAAAATTATTGCCATTGCACGTTGTGAAGAACCTGTATAAAAAAATTAAATTATAGCCACTGAAAATTCTCTGCCCCTGATCATCACTTAGTGGCTCGCTCGATTCAGTATATAAAATGATTGCCCTTGTGCGTCGCCAAGTAATATAAAGCCCCATTAACTTCGAAAAGGACATACAGTATGCTTCCGTGCTTGGACAAAGCCAAATCTGCTGCATTTCTGTTAGTGCTTTTATTCATTTTCTTGGAGATTCAGTAAGACTTTCATTGACGAGACTTCCATTGACGAGCGAAGTCTCATCTATGTACTCATAGTTTGGTGTGTGTGGGTATGTGGTCACACCTCATTAAAAACTTTAACATAGCAATTTTCTCAGAAAGTACAAATAATAGCACAACCAAAGTTTGCACAATGATGTAAAATCACTTTATGTTTGCAGTGACTGCTTTTATTTAAAAGTCACTTGAACAAAATAGATGTAAATCAATTAAAAAAATGTGATTCGGTAACATGAGTTAAGAAAGTCATCAACAGTGAACGCCTCAATGATAGTTTAATTTCACACACACGCACACGCGCATGCACGCACACACACACACACACACACACACACACACACACACACAGAGTGTTTAAAAAAACCACATTTATGCTGACACACATTTCCTGAGTACAAAAGATTATAAGCCTACAGCTATTCATAGTTATGAGGTCATAAAGAAATGATGTCATCTTTGTGACCTAAAAGAAAAGAGGCATAATAGCATAACAAATATAGGGATTAGGGTAAATAGGGACACATCCTTATACTTTTTTTCTTCTTTCTTTTACTTATTGACTATTTCCGGGGGAGGGACACGCGTGCACACACACATACACAAGCACACATGCACGCACACACACACTGAGCGAGTCATTGCAGGCTTTTCCCCTTGTTTGTCTATTTATTTTACATTTGTCTCATGCAATTCCACCTTATGTGTGCAGTTAGGTGTATATGCACTCTTTTGTATCATCATACTCTGTTGTATGTAGTGTTAATGTTATGTCACCTACAAAGGATTAATAGTTGAGAGCCTTGAGATTAGATTAATGAAAATGTAAAACTTTATAAAACTTTATAAACAGTATAGATAAAGATAAGATAAACAATGAAGCTGAATGGTGATAAATGATACTGTGGACATGTTTCCCCTATTTTAAATATTTATATTGTTTTAAGAGTAAGGAAACTGCTGTGGGACTTTCCAATATGCTTCCATCATAATTCCAAAAATAGAACAGGTTGATTAATTTCGTTTTTGAAAAGGCTTTGCTGTGGCTTTGCCAGCACTCAATATGTAATCAATTTAAAGCATTATTAGTTACATATCCTTAAAAATGTGTTATACTTCAAAATTCACTTGGTGGTAATGCCACCACTGCAGTTAAACCTTTGACTTTGAAACAATTTTATTTGAAGATGGTAATAATATCTTCAAAGTGCTGAATCTGTGTATTTGAAAACAACAGCAAAAAACAAAACACTTGCATATGTTGCTTCAACAGGGCATTGCCGCAGGTGACTGGTCCAGCTAAAAGAATCGGCCCTGCCCCTTCGATGGAGAAGGAAAAGAAGTCTCATCAAAAGGACGGTGCTCTACAGCCAAACCAGCCTTCCTCGGGAAAGCCGAAATCCACTAGAAAGAGACAAAATAAACAGTCCAGGAAAGAGTTTCTAAACATCAGAGACCATTGCCTGAAACTGCAGACCGATGGAGCCAGAGAAGAGGAAATCGATGCTTGGATTTTTATGGCTAATCTGAAGAAAAGCGAGATAGATGAAATTAAGGAATATTTAAAAAAAATTAAAGATAATAACAATGATGATAAGAACATGGCACAATCTTCCGTTAAGCCCGATGTGAATAAAGATTTCAATAGAGATTTACATAAAAAAGGTAAGCATGATTACAAACGGACTAGTGAGTCAATATCAAAGGTTGATAGGAACAGACATCAAGAAGGCATTGAAGAATCTAAACAAGCTGTACACGATACAGGCATTCCAAGCCATTCCAGACCATCAAGTGACTCCTCAGATTCTCAGTCTTGGCTTGCCCCCCAGCCACAGAGAGTGGAAAAACGTGTCCACCCGACATCAGAGCCAGCACAGAAGAGGATGAGTGGGGCAAGCAAGTTGAGAGAGGAGGAGGAGGCTGGAGCTTCCAACACCAGCTGGGACTGGGCTTTGCCCCAGAGGGAACATGGTGGGAAAACTCCCAGCGCATTGAAAGGACAGGACAACGACGAGAAACACACTCAAGGGGTGAAAGAACCGTCCAGCAAAGTTGAAGTTGAAGGATCTATCAAGAAAACTGACTTTTCTCCTAGTTGGGGTTCAGGGGATTTGTTAGGTGTTCGGCAGTCTGAAAACTCAACTGGGCAATCTGCGATTGGGAAACAGCCCTCCAAAACACACCCACAAGTGAATCAAGATACAGTGGACAGTGGCAGAGTTCGAATAGGGGGAGAAACACCTACAACAAAGCAGGAGATGTTAACAACTGTTGCTAGCAACGAATCCACTCTCACAGTTCATTCTGGTTCTGGAACATCAGAAAGCGAAAATGTGGAAGAAACAGAATGTGAAGAAACGCCAGTGCCAGAGTTAGCAAGAAGACAAGTGGCGACAGGGAGCAGTGTGCCTGAAAGCAGCAAAGCAGAAGAAGACTTGAATCCAGGAGCTGAATCAATCCATGTGGAAATAGAAGAGAAGGTGAGTGACATGAGTGACAGTTTCAAATCAACATCAGAGGATAGTCAGAATTCTAGACTGTTGGCAAGAGAAGAAGGTAGAAGAGAAACAGAGGAACAAGAACCAATAGAGGTCAACAGTCACAAACTTGAAGGTGAAGATGTTGATGAGAGCAGTGTAAGTGATGCCAGTGGGGATTCTAGGGTGGCATCTGACCCTGAGGGTTCTGAAACCGGGGACAAATCTTCAGGATCAGAGGCGGATGAAGATGGCAGTGAGAATGACTTGAACGAGTCATCAGATATTTGGGAAGAGGTCTTGGAAGGTTTTGATGACCCGCCACACAATCAAGGGATTGTAGCATCCGCAAACATTGAACCAGATTCCCACCCACTAAGCAATGAGGAAACAAAACTGCATGGTGAGAATACTCAGTTGCCAGTGTTTCAAGAGTCAGAGCCTACAATATCAGCGAGTGCTGAAGAAACTAAGATGTTGAATCCCTCTGTTGAATCCCCGAATCTCTCTGTTGAAACCCTCTGTCAAGGAAAGGAAGACCTCATGTCTGCTGATTTGAGGGTTGAAGCAGGACATGCCTCTTCAAGTCTTGCAGAGCTTGAAAGAATAAATGAATCGCCCATCACAGCAGAGAAGGAAAATGATCAACTGTCAGAATCTGATCCGTGTACTGAGATTTGTGAGTCAGCTCAGCAAACTGAAAATATGAATGAAGCTGAAAACCTTGTATCAGAAAACCAAGCTGACAGTGACAACACAGAAAAAGATGTTGTAAAACAGAAGTTTTCAAAAAATGAAGTAGCAGACACTTCTAAGCCTGAAGGCGTTCAGCAAAACAGTGAGTTCTCTGTACATGTGGAATATGATAAAAAGCTTAAAGAGCTGAATTGTCATTCAAACCAAGAAACAGTCGAAAAAGAGAAACTGAAGAAAACAGAGGATGAAAAGGGTGAAGAATCATATTCTGATCCTAACCAAGAAACAGTTGGAGAAGAGAAAATGGAGAAAGATCGAAAGGTTGGAAAATTGGATAGTCATCCAAACCAAAAAACTCTCAGAGAAGAGATAATGAAGAATGCAGATGAAAAGATGGAAGAGTCAGATTGCAACCCAAATCAACGCATAAATGGAGGAGAGAGAACAAAGAATACAGAACAGGACCTTTCTTCAGAATGCCAACATTTGACTCAAAGCCAGCATATTGCCTTGGTTGACTACAGTTCATCAGAAGAGGAGGAATCAGTGGAAGACAATCATAACTCTCTTTCTGGAGCATGCCAGTCTTCAGTACTGGATCTGAATGCCTGCATTGCAGCTTTACAGTCAGCTCAAGAGAGAAAGCCAGAGGGCTTAGCCAAAGGAGACACAGAAGCACAGGATGTTTCTGAGAGTAAACCAGATAGTGTGGTAACCCCAGATTTTGAGATTCGTGATAGCAGTGCTTCTGAAAATAAACCAGATAATGTGGTAACCCCAGATGTTAAGGTGCATGATGAACGCAGTGTTTTTGAAGTACACGATGAAGTTGCTGCAGATGAACCAAACTTGGAATGCTCTAGCATGAATATGTCAACGAGTTCAAGGGGGCAGAGTGGAATTCCAGACCGTGAACGCCAGAGACTGCTGTCCTCCAGCACCGACCACAGCAGGTCAGCAAGTCCCATGAACTCCATTCAAGGCGAGGGTGAAACAAATACACAGCCCAGCGATTCTTCAGGGACAGTTTCTCCACAGCGCAAAATGCGGAGAAAGAAGCACAAGCGTGGACCAACACCCTTCTTTGAAGACAGTGTTAAAGTGCAAATGAATGCAGACAGTTGGATAAACTTTCACCCGGAGAAACAGATAGCAGGAACAGATAAATCCTCGCAAGAAGACACAGACTCAAAGTGTAGCAGCATGAGAGAAGGACAGTTTTCAAAGAGTGATTTCTGCATTAATGCCTCAACACAAACTGAAGGCAGAGACTTTGGTGTAGCCATGAAAGGAAATGCAAACTCGGAAGAAAACTATGTGTTCATTAAAGCCAACAGAGATTACAAATGCTCAGAAAAATCAGGCTTTGTCTTGCCACGTAGCCAGAAGAGCTCCAGTGACAAAAGCACAACAGTGGATATATTTGAGGAGCCACGAGCTGAGGAGATGTACAGCATGTTTCCTGACGTGGCTGAAGCCCATCTGAATGAAGTGCTGGAGGTGTGTCACGGTGATGTGGACTTGGCCATAGAGCTGATGATGGACTGGGGACCCACCAACCCCATCACTCCCCGCGACAAATGCCACCTGTCCAAGCAGACTCTAGGCCACAAGACTCAAGATGCACTGGATACCAGTGTCTACAGTGCACAAAAATCACCTTCACGACTGATGGATTTGTCAATAAAAGCATTGCCTCAATCCAGCACCAACTTTCAAGCCATCCAGCAGAATATCATTGACAGCAGTGAACAGCGCCTGCACAGAATCGAGAGCTCGGAGTACCAGCGTATTCGCAGCTTGAACTCCCAGGACAGCAAAGGCTCACCGGTCAAGTCAGAGCTTCCACCAGACTTTACCCTGGCAGGCTTCACGGCATCTGATCACAAGACCCAAGATGCATTGGATACTAATGTCCACAGTGCACAAAGGTCACCTTCACGACTGACAGATTTGTCAATGAAAGCATTGCCCCAATCCAGCACCAACTTTCAAGCCATCCAGCGTAAAGTCATCGACAGCAGTGAACAGCGCCTGCACAGAATCAAGAGCTCGGAGTACCAGCGCATTCGCAGCTTGAACTCCCAGTACAACAAAGGCTCACCGATCAAGTCAGAGCTTCCACCAGACTTTACCCTGGCAGGCTTCACGGCATCTGCCCGGCGCCTGAAAACCCAGACTTGGTTGGAGAGCTCTGTCCTGGATGCCTGTTTGTCAGACAGCTCAACAGAGCGTTCAGAAACAGGCTCAGCGAGAGAGCCACCGTCCAAGCTGGCCAAAGACCACAAAGGGGATATGGGGCACCAGGCTGTAAACAGAAAGCAGGCGGGCAGTCTCCGTGGTCTGCCCAACGTTCCTGTGGCTGAATCTAGTATGGGAGCAAGACCAAAGGAGTCCAAGCGCCAGTTTAATACACCTGAGGGGGCTCTGACTTTGTCACTGCCCAGTGGACTGGTCACTAACCTGGAGCAGCTGTTCGGTCCTCTTCCCTTTGTCAGTCGAGGTAAGCTTTTGTGTGAGAAAAGGACAAATGTTTTATGATAAAATCTAAAGAAAAAAACCCCTTGCTTATTATCTGGCAAGACAGAGTCTGCAACAAGTATTGCTTTTGGTCTGGCTGTCTGGCTGACTGTATGCCTGTATATATGTATGTATGTATGTATTTATGTGCATCAATTTTCTCAAAAAGTACTGGATGGATTTTAATCAAATTTGGTAGAGGGGTAGGCACTTTAAAAAGGAAGGTTCATTTTGATAATCATGACCTTTCTGATATTGATTTGTTAGACATTTTTTTGTCCAAGCACTAAGCATTTAAATGTTGTCAGTTGTGACAAGTCAAAGGGAACTAATTACACTAGGTATTGGATTTGGACAAGGAGTAAAGCAAGAGAATTGTTCTTTTAACAATAATTATGGCCTATCTGCCTGGTTAGTTGCAACATGTATGTTAAACAAAAATTGGCTGGGTTTTCACTGTCGCAGTGCTTCTTGTTGCAAACTTGTTTCCTAATTTCTAGTCTGTGCTTGTTGTATTAGTTTTTTAAGAAAGTAATTGTTTAATCATAGTTTTATAGTGGACACTAGTGATGTGTTGATGCTGTTTGAAATGGTTTTTATGAAGTCAAAATGCATCCTAAAGAAATAGGTTAAAAAAATCTTGTTGAGTGTTCATATTTTGAAAATTGTTCCCCTAATCCCAATATGGCTTTTGATTGTGGATGCAAGCGATAATGTAAGAATGTGTGCATGTACATGCATGCGCACACATGCACACGCGTGTGTGCGAGTGTGTGTGTGCATGTGTGTGTGTTTTGTTTTTAACTTAAAGAAATGTAAAACATGAATCATTTCATTTCAGATGCCGGCTCATCGATCACAGTGCAGCTTGACCACACCACAGCCTTAAGCCTGTACAAATGCCTGTCACAGTCGCTCTCTGCCCAGGGCAGTGTCTCCGAGGAACAAAGGCTGTGGCAGCTCAGAGCAGGTGAGCACTGCTGTGTGCATGGTAATAGGAATGTGTTTAGAACATCTATTGAATGATAGAATAGCGTTGGTTCGGGAGAAGATCGTCAGCCTAGTGGAGAGTCTTCAGTATGCAGCAGCCTTCCTTTGCGCCACTGGTGTCCTCTTCGTGATTGAGGAAGAATAGCAATTGACTGTAATGTCTTTGTTCTCACTGTCATTCGTATTATTGCAACTTCAAATCTATTATAGACCTGTTTACCATACCACATTTTCCTACAATCTCACGAAATTTGAGGTCATTGTGCGCTTGTAGGAATCACAAATGAAAAATACAAAATTCATAACGTCGATCATACGAATTTTTATCCTCATTCCGAATTCATTTGCAGGTCCACATTTTTCACCCTTCACCAGTTTGCAACCTTGACCTGTCGCATTCAGATAAGATGGCGGACAAACTTGTGTTGTGAGAATTCATGAAAATTGCAAGCCGAAGGAAAAAGAGAGCAATACATCTCCAACGTTTCCAACAAAGTTTGGCTTTGCATTCTTTACGTTCTATAAAGGATATGATTTTTGAGTAAAACACTGCAACTTTTACTGCGGGGATGATGTACACATTTTTTACCTTGATTGTACACATACTTTTTTTTAGGGGTATACAGGTCTGCTATTAGTAAAGGAATGAAAGTGGGATGGGATGTGGAGATGAAACTTTTAATCTAGGCATCACTACTATTACTGTATTTTTCCTAGATTGAGACCCCAGTGCCTTATAATGTGACTGATAATATAGTAAGAAACTATAATAACAAAATCTGAATTTTGTGTAAAATTTGGGGGGTACACCTTATAATCAGGTGCACCTTATAGTCCGTAAAATACGGTATATGGAATGTCTTGCTGACATGTATTCAAAATCCAAAATAAATGTATTTTTCATAAAATAGAAGTATTCCAACAGGAAAGTTTGAATGTTTTTTCTTCTAGTAATCATATTTCTGTCAAATATGTGCACAAAATAACTTACTTAATAAGGCAAAATCATATGAGTAAATAGGTCTGGTATACACATAATCAATAACAAAGTCATCTGAATTTTATGAAGAAAAGATTGCATAAATTAAAACTAATAGTAAAATTCTTCATTAGATCCCGTTAATATTCAAACAAAAAAGTCTATTCAGTGTCTCTTGGATTTTGAATACATGATGCCTGATTTCAGGGTACACAAGCCTGGTATACCTTCATCACAAAAATAGAACCAAAGTTGTTTATCTTTTTCTAGACTTACTGCAGATGTTATTCCACAAGATTACTGCCCCTCCCCCCCTTTCCCCCACCTGTTTGAAGCATCAGAATGTGTGTGTGTGTGTGTGTTGTTTTAATTGTAAGATTAATTTTCTTTTTGCACACAGATTTTTGAATATGGTGGTGGCACTGTGATATTGGTTTCAACCAACAGAATTCACCCCTTTTCATTTCACACTGGATGGGATTGGTTTCAACTGACAGAATGCATTACATTCCTATTTTATAGACAGTGGATGGATTGGTTCAACCGACAGAATACATTTCCATTTTAGACGCTGGATATTATTGGTTTCAACCGACAGAATACATTTCCATTTTAGACGCTGGATATTATTGGTTTCAACTGACAGAATACACTCCCATGTTAAAGACGCTGGATATTATTGGTTTCAACCAACAATACACTCCCATGTTAAAGACGCTGGATATTATTGGTTTCAACCAACAATACACTCCCATAAAGACGCTGGATATTATTGGTTTCAACTGACAGAATACACTCCCATGTTAAAGACGCTGGATATTATTGGTTTCAACTGACAGAATACACTCCCATGTTAAAGACGCTGGATATTATTGGTTTCAACCAACAATACACTCCCATAAAGACGCTGGATATTATTGGTTTCAACCAACAATACACTCCCATGTTAAAGACGCTGGATATTATTGGTTTCAACCAACAATACACTCCCATGTTAAAGACGCTGGATATTATTGGTTTCAACCAACAATACACTCCCATAAAGACGCTGGATATTATTGGTTTCAACTGACAGAATACACTCCCATGTTAAAGACGCTGGATATTATTGGTTTCAACTGACAGAATACACTCCCATGTTAAAGACGCTGGATATTATTGGTTTCAACCAACAATACACTCCCATGTTAAAGACGCTGGATATTATTGGTTTCAACCAACAATACACTCCCATGTTAAAGACGCTGGATATTATTGGTTTCAACCAACAATACACTCCCATAAAGACGCTGGATATTATTGGTTTCAACCAACAGAATACACTCCCATGTTAAAGACGCTGGATATTATTGGTTTCAACCAACAGAATACACTCCCATGTTAAAGACGCTGGATATTATTGGTTTCAACCAACAGAATACACTCCCATGTTAAAGACGCTGGATATTATTGGTTTCAACCAACAATACACTCCCATGTTAAAGACGCTGGATATTATTGGTTTCAACCAACAATACACTCCCATAAAGACGCTGGATATTATTGGTTTCAACCAACAGAATACACTCCCATGTTAAAGACGCTGGATATTATTGGTTTCAACTGACAGAATACACTCCCATGTTAAAGACGCTGGATATTATTGGTTTCAACTGACAGAATACACTCCCATGTTAAAGACGCTGGATATTATTGGTTTCAACCAACAATACACTCCCATGTTAAAGACGCTGGATATTATTGGTTTCAACCAACAATACACTCCCATAAAGACGCTGGATATTATTGGTTTCAACTGACAGAATACACTCCCATGTTAAAGACGCTGGATATTATTGGTTTCAACCAACAGAATACACTCCCATGTTAAAGACGCTGGATATTATTGGTTTCAACCAACAATACACTCCCATGTTAAAGACGCTGGATATTATTGGTTTCAACCAACAATACACTCCCATGTTAAAGACGCTGGATATTATTGGTTTCAACCAACAATACACTCCCATAAAGACGCTGGATATTATTGGTTTCAACCAACAGAATACACTCCCATGTTAAAGACGCTGGATATTATTGGTTTCAACCAACAATACACTCCCATAAAGACGCTGGATATTATTGGTTTCAACCAACAGAATACACTCCCATGTTAAAGACGCTGGATATTATTGGTTTCAACTGACAGAATACACTCCCATGTTAAAGACGCTGGATATTATTGGTTTCAACCAACAGAATACATTCCCATGTTAGAGACGCTGGATATTATTGGTTTCAACCAACAATACACTCCCATGTTAAAGACGCTGGATATTATTGGTTTCAACCAACAGAATACACTCCCATGTTAAAGACGCTGGATATTATTGGTTTCAACCAACAATACACTCCCATGTTAAAGACGCTGGATATTATTGGTTTCAACCAACAATACACTCCCATGTTAAAGACGCTGGATATTATTGGTTTCAACCAACAATACACTCCCATGTTAAAGACGCTGGATATTATTGGTTTCAACCAACAGAATACACTCCCATGTTAAAGACGCTGGATATTATTGGTTTCAACCAACAGAATACACTCCCATGTTAAAGACGCTGGATATTATTGGTTTCAACTGACAAAATACATTCCCATTTTAGAGACAGTGGATATTATTGGTTTCAACCAACAGAATACACTCCCATTTTAGGGACAGTGGATATTATTGGTTTCAACCAACAAAATACATTACCATTTTAGAGACAGTGGGTATTATTGGTTACAACCGACAGAATACATTCTCGTTTTAGAGACGCTAAATGTTATTGGTTTCACGCTACAAAATGTTTTCCCATTTTAGAGGCACTGAATGTGATTGGTTTTATTGACAGAATTCATAAGTAAACAAAAACAGTATGTAGTTGCTTAAAATTGTTAGAATTCATGATCATTCACATTGTATGCACATGGGGTTTGTTTAGTTTAAATCAACAGAATTCACCCCCACCCCCACCCCACCCCAATTTAAAAAATGCATATGATTAGTGTTAATTGTCGGAATTCACTGCCATGTTAATACACTTGATGCAGTTGGTTTTGATTAACATTGTATTACGTGGCAGCATTGAACATGGTGACAGCCCTAACATTGCCTTAGTTATTGATGGGGCTTTAATTTCAGTCTTAATCTTAATCTTTAATGAGGCTTTACACTACTCCTTGCCGACACGAAAGGGCGATAATTTTAGGCCCGAACTGCCGATGCCACCTGGTGACGATTCAGGAGCAAATAATTTGTTTGTGGCTATATACTACTAGTTCCTGACAGGCAAGGGTGATAATCTTAAGTAGGGGGCGTTTGCATTTCAGGTCAAGAGACAGGGGTAGATAATTTTCGGTATAAAGCCTCATCATTTACAGGTTTGAGCCAATAAAATTGATCACCATTTTATGCACATTTACTGCATTGAAAATTCACGAAATTCATATCATCCATGTTTTAAAAACAATTTTATAATTTTAATTCTAAGAATGTCTTTTATTGTTACACACATGTGTTTTTAGTCAACATTGATTACCCCCAAAAAGGGAAATTATTTCCATTCCGTGCACATTAGTATGATGAGATTCATCACAACTCACAAAAGGCATAGTGGTAATCTTTTTTACACTCTTTAAGGTCGACTCAGACACACCAACTCCAGTCGTAGGAACTGAGTTGGAAAATGACGTCATAGAGTCGTAGCATTGTTACCTCCTCACACAGTGCGACGCTTGGTTGTACGCAATTTACATCAGGTCATACCTTTGACCATATATGGTGTTCCCGTGATTCAGTCGATTTTAAGACATCATGATCAAAATTAATTTTGTTGAAAAGTAATAGGCTAATAAATAGACTGGATTTTGATAAATTTTTTAAAAGCGTTAAAATATTGCCCAAAGCATGTTTTTCCATTATATTTGTTGTAAAATCCTGATTGCCGTTTAGCAGATTAATTTATGATCAGTAATTATCTGGAGCATGCTTCGTTGGGTGATTGCCATTCACTAGGCCTACTGTGACTACAGCTAGGGATTTCAAGTTGACTGGCTTTAATTAAAATGTAACTTATTTGACAGAAGCTTGCAGCACGATTGTCCTTGTGTACTGTGTGTGTGTGTGTCTGTGTATATGTGTGTGTGTGTATGTGTACGCACACACGCACGTTTGTGTATGCATTGTGTGTGTGTGAGTGTGTGTGTGTGTGTGTGTGTGTATATGTATGTGTGTATGTGTACGCACACACACACGTTTGTGTATGTATTATACGTTGTGTATGTGTGTGTGTGTGTGCGTGTGTGTGTGTGGTGTGTGTGTGTGTGCGTGTGTGTGTGCGTGTGCGTGCGTGCGTGCGTGTGTGTGTGCGTCATATTCAGTATATTCTAGTTGGAGAGTTGTCTGTGAAATTTGGGCTTCCCCCATCTGAAGAGCGCGTTTTCTTTTTTTTTGCAGGGGTATAATATAATCTTGCACAATTTATTACTGCAACTGCTTAAATCCTTCACAGTCTCTCTTGTGGCATAGCACACAACAATCATATAGATAGGCCTACCATCGTTAGGTCAAGGTCAGGTTCGTTACCAGCTGCGAGGTGAAGCACCGCAGCCGAAAATATTGCAACGCGGCTGGTGATCTAGCGCCTTAACGCTTTAGTATGATCACCTTATTATCAACCCTCCACCCCCCACACCACCCCGCTGCCACCACCCCTACCCCCGGTTATAGACAAGAATATAACAGAAAAAAGTAACAACTGAATCAGCGCACACGTGCATGCTTGTGCCTATGTGTGTGCACGCACACGCATGTGACATGTTTGTATCAGTATGTGTGTGTAGACTATGTAGCATGTTTGTACCAGTATGTGTGACCAGTATGTGTGTGTGTGTGTTTACTGAGACTGTGACCAGTAGGTGTATGTGAAGACTATGTGACATGTTTGTACCAGTATGTGTGTGTGTGTGCGCGCGCGCGCGCATGCACGCGCGCGTGTGTGTGTTTAGACTGTGACATGTTTGTACCAATTAGTGTGTGTTTGTGTGTGTGTGTTGAGAGAGAGAGAGACAGAGAGGAGAGGAGAAGGGAGGAAGACTGAAACACATGCCAGTTGCACCCTGGTCGCACCTAAATCTACCACCACCATCCCCTACTCTGTAACATTATGATGCAACAAGCACTACGCGTCGTTGTGTTGGCCAACCGCCAAGGCTCTAGTACTGTACTTCTAAAAATTATCAGTCTATGAAGGGATTATGTGTGCATTTTATTCATAGCTCTAGGCAGGGCTCCCCGGGACCCCCATTTGGGAGTCTATGAAGCACTATAATTCTAAAGGACCCTCTAAAAGAATGTGCAGGGGGTCCCAGGGATGCACTAGAAAAAAATAGTTTTAGTATTCACAATGCCATTGGTACCCTCTATCCCGCCTCTAGGACACTCTATGCTGTAAGTGAGGGATATGTCAATAATTGCCGATAGACAGCAGGTGGACATTACTGGAAGAAGAAGAAGGAGTCCCTGGGACCCCTTGTTTTGCGGAACGATTGGCCTAAAGCCTAAAGCGGCGAGGCCTACATCAAAAGCACCGGCAACTTGCGATTTTCAATGACCAAATCAAGGTAGGCCTTGGTAGATCAATAGTTTACTTGACTAGGCCCTACTATGCTGATCATGGGGCCGTTCATACAGTCAGGAGAACAGACAATTTAAAGTGTCTGGGTTCTCTTTCAAGCCTACAACACACCATTTTCAAATAGGTCTAGCTGATTTTCATCACAGGATCAGAGTGGATTCTTCCTAGTGAAAAACGAGCATGTTTACGTAAAAAGCCGACGTCTTTGGTCTCTTTCGAATGTAAAATTCCATTGCAAGTTCTATTCCGATTAAAATAACGTCATAGATAGCTGTGTGCGTTTCTTTTTTGTTATATAATAGGCCCAGAAAATCACCGACACCTTCTCGATTCAAATTTGCTTCCATTGTTGTGATTTTGTCGTCTGCTTGAAGTGGGTCAGTGTGGAGACGTTTCTCATTGGCTGATTGGCTCCGATCGTCGGATAGAAATGCTGCAGGAGTCAGTTGCCTCCGACCGTCGTAGGTAAATTCACACGACTGGAATTTTCTCGCGACGTGGTCCTCACACAGTCCAACCTCCGTCGTAGAGAGCTCATGACCATTTCCACCCAACTCTGGTCGCAGTGTGTGAGGAGACCATTAGATATCTTTAAAATATGGTTGCAACTGAAAATGAAGTCATATTAGTGACAAAGTTTATAATGCATTATTGTACTTTATATGTTTCAAATTTAAAGAGACCTTGCATCAACAGTGGTTAATCTTTTTGTTCAACTGATGTTGGACAAACACTGTGTGGATGATAGTGACAGTGGGGGAGAGTTTTTTTCAACTTACATTTTCTTTACTCGATAAGGACTTACATGCAGAGATGCACTCCCTCTAATGTTAAACAAATGCACATGTCTGTACTAACGTGATGAAAACTGATTCCTGTTTTTGTAGACGAAGTGTTGGCACAGCTACTGCAGGAGGAGGAAGAAGTGGACCGCACCTTGCAGAGTATTGGCTCCTATCCATCAGAAAAGGCCTCATCTCGGCCAGGCCCCCAAACGCCGCCTTTGTTAGAACAAATGGCTTTGGATAACCTGACATCTTCGACGCTGCCTCGCACAGCACGTCCCATGAATCTGCAGGACATCATGGATGAGGAAAAGGCCAGACAGGAGAATCACGAAAAGCAGGTGAAAATGGGCGTGTTTCAGTCTACATGAAGTGCTCCTGAAATCAGGATTGAAAAAGCTGATAGAAAGAGTTTTCAGGATTGGTCATCTTGTCATCCGGAACCATGGTCTTACAAAATCAAACATTTCTGCCAACATTGATGGCAGATTAATGGCAGATTAACTCTTCTAGTGCCATGCATAATTTGACAATCTTGGTTGTCCGTTGCATTTCAACCGACAATAACTGGGTTTTTTCTGAGTGTGCATACGTTGTTTTAATGGAAGAAACAGTCACATAAGCTATAAGAATAGACAAAGACAATGGCAGGGTGCTTGGCATTGAAGGTGTTTGCATTTGGTGGGAGTGTAGAGTGATGTCTTGTGCGAATGCCCATGGTACAGAAGAGTTAAAACAAGATGATAGATATGAAAAAAAGAAAGAAAAAAAAGATAGATATGCAATTCTAACACTATACCCACCCATCCTGCACACACACACACACACACATACACACACACACACACACACACTCACTCACCCACTCACCCACCCACCCACACACACACACACACACACACACACACACACACACACACACACTGGAAATTATATTTAATGTGGTCACCACTTTAGGATTGGGAAGATTCAAGTGACATTGAAACGTACGATAGACTGTTTTACTTTCACCCGTGTTCAAAAATTGATGTTGGAGAGAGTAAAGAAATAACTTGAAATGCCTTGTGACACTGAAAGGCCACCAGATGCAGCGCAAACCAGCGGCAAAGGCACCAAATTTGTCCTTTGCCTGAGAATCAAGAATAAAGTGTTGACAATGGAAGGGGACGATCTAAATAACGTACATGTATGTGTAAGTTAGTGAAAAAAGGAAGGATTACACAAAGGGAGGGAGGGAGGGAGGGAGGGAGGGAGGGAGGGAGGGAGGAGGGAGGGAGGGAGGGAGGGAGGGAGGGAGGGAGGGAGGGAGGAGGGAGGGAGGGAGGAGAGGGAGGGAGGGAGGGAGGGAGGAGAGGGAGGGAGGGAGGGAGAGTTTGAGGAGTGAGTTAGGCACTTTTTTCATTTTTTTCAGAGGGAGGGAGAGAGAGAGAGAGAGAGAGGGAGGGAGGGAGAGAGAGAGAGGAGCATCAACCAATGAACCATCCTTTCTTTTATTCATCCCACTGAATGGGAGGGAGAGTTTGATACACATAAAATTATCAGTATTGCACTTTTTTCATTTTTTTCAGACAAAACGATTGAAAGCAACGGGTGACCATTTTGCCATTGCCACGGTACTGAAAAGGGAGAAACTCCAGCAGCACTTTCCTGGGGTGGATGAGAGAGTCTTAGAAGAGATCTTTCAAGCCAATGGGTAAGTCAACAAAGACACTTATAGCTTCACTCAAACTACTAATGTGAGTACTATAAGTGGAAAGGCTGTCATCAATCTTTCAATAAGCTCTAAGTGTCTTTGGTATTATTTATAGTCACAGAGACATGGAGAGTCTATAGAACCACATTTAAAACGTAGTTTGTTTTCTTCTTAAGTGTATGTGCTATGAAATTGAAAGTTTGAGATTGTGTGATACAATGAAAATAAGAAAAAAAATACAGCATTCATGACATAATAAAATAATAAGGTTATTAATATTATGAAAGGAAATAAAATGTTTGAAACAAATTGAAGAAAAATGACAACAATGAAAAAAAAAGAAGTCAGTATTCTTATTCTAATTTGTGTGTGTGTGTGTGTGTGTGTGCGTGCGTGCTTGTGTGATTCGTATTATGATTTTGGTATTTGGTATTTTTGAATCAGAGACTTATCTCTGTGGCGGATTTTCAAGATTTAGATTCTTAAAAACAAAAGAATAGAAAAAAAAGGTAAATCTAGTGTTTGGTCAGTGCTACCTAGTTAATTAGCCACCCTTAAGGAATCAGTGGGCTGATTTTGTACAAGTTTTTGTATCTAAAGACCCTTCTAGAATTAAAAAAAATACTGTGCATGTAATGATGTATGCTGTATTAACAGGTATTGCCTAGACACAACAGTGAAAGTGATCTCGGCTAGTCTTGGTGGGAAGCGACATGTTCATCACAAGTTGGAGATGTCTGCTGCTGACTCCAAGGCCCAGACAGAAGACGAGGAAGTTATGGTGGAAATGGTCAAACGAAACAGCCTTCAGGCTGTGGTAAAATATTTTAGTTTGATCTTCTTTTTTTAAGGCATTGCTTCGTTGTGTGTATTTCAACATGTTTTGGCATTGTCCTTTTGTTTATAGTTTTTGTGTGTGTGTGTTTCTTTTTTTAAAGAATTCTGCATACCTATGTGGTTGTTTTTTTCCCACAAGAACTTTGGCATTTATTTTGCCGGAATTGAAAAAGAAACTAAATCCTTCTGTGTAGCCTAGACCTACCTTACTGCTTCATACTTAAGCAGGTAATGCGCAGCATTAGAACTAACATGATAAATAAACCCACAATGAAGTGTATTCATATAATTCTATTCTTGTTTTTATGTTTTGTTGCCATAGCCAATGTCACGTGGTTGAATACTCCCAACCAAATCAAGATTGAAGTTATCAGTTGTAGGACAAAAAGTAATGGAAAAAAGTAACCGGAAACAAAGTAACAGGTAAATTTGAGTGAATGGTGTGTGTGTGTGTGTATGTGTGTACGCGCGTTTGTGTGTGTTGGGTCTGTTGTGTGTGTGCTCGCGTGCATGTGTACTTACATGTTTATAAGTATGTTATAAATATGTGTCATATCCGGTTGTCTCTTTATTATGAGTGTTTCAGTGTGTGTTGTGTGTATGGCTTGTATGCTTGAAGGGGGTAGGTGGGGTGTGTATGCGAGCATGCGCGCCCCTGCGTGCATATATGTGCGTGTTTGTGCATGCATAAGAAGGTGGTTAAGAAAAGGACATAAATAATAATCCCAATGAATTCAAAAGACAAAGAAGACAGAAAGGAGAGCATGCCTCAATGCACATGCGCATGTGTGTGTGGTGTGTGTGTGACTGTGTGTGTGTGTGACTGTGTGTGTGTGTGACTGTGTGTTTGTGTGACTGTGTCTGTGTGTGTGTGTCTGTGTGTGTGTGTGACTGTGTGTGTGTGTGTGTGGTGTGTGTGTGACTGTGTGGTGTGTGTGTGACTGTGTGTGTGTGACTGTGTGTGTGACTGTGTGACTGTGTGTGTGTGTGTGTGTGTGTGTGTGTGTGTGTGACTGTGTGTGTGTGTGTGGTGTGTGTGTGACTGTGTGGTGTGTGTGTGACTGTGTGTGTGTGTGACTGTGTGTTTGTGTGACTGTGTCTGTGTGGTGTGTGTGTGACTGTGTGTGTGTGTGACTGTGTGTGTGTGTGACTGTGTGTGTGTGTGTGTGTCTGTGTGTGTGTGTGACTGTGTCTGTGTGTGTGGTGTGTGTGTGACTGTGTGGTGTGTGTGTGACTGTGTCTGTGTGTGTACATGTCTGTGCGCATGCGTGTATGTGTGCCTCTATGCGTATATGAATAATTTTTTGTAGTATGAGAGGTATTCAATAAGTTTATTTTGTTATATAATTGTGCCTTTGTGTGTATGTGAACATGCGTGCGTGTGTATGTGTGCATTAGCGTGCATGTGTGTGTGTGCGTGTATGCGTATATGAAGAATTTATTTGCATTATGAGACATGGGTGCAACTTTTCCTGGTGTACAAGGATTTCCTGGTTTTGAATTTTACCATAAAAGGAAGTTCCTTTTGTAATATTTGTCAAACAAGATCTTTGTGTGTCTACTGTATTTTTCAAACACTTTAAGATAAGCATTTGTATAAATTGTGGAAAAAGCAAACTAAAACACCTTCGTAAATCAATTTTTGCTTCAGCTGCAGGGGGACATTACCCCTACACCCTGGCTTTTCAGTTTTTTTATTTTGTGTAGTTGCACCCATGTGAGAGCTATTCAATAAGTTTGTTTATGCATGCGTGTGTACGTACGTGTGTGTGTGCGTGTGTGTGTTTTGATGTTACTTTTTTCCATTTATTTTTTCCTATTCAAATTTATTACTTTTTTTCCGTTGCCTTTGTCCTGTTACTTTTTGTGCAATCACCGAAGTTATCTCTTGCTTTACAGATTAATCCATGGGCTTTCTATAAGTTCTACACTCTTTTTTTTTTCTCAGATTAATCTATAAGTTCTACACTCTCTTGCTTTTCAGATTAATCCTTTGGCTCTCTATAAGTTCTACACTCTCTTGCTTTACAGATTAATCCATTGGCTCTCTATAAGTTCTACACTCTCTTGCTTTTCAGATTAATCCTTTGGCTTTATATAAGTTCTACACTCTCTTGCTTTTCAGATTAATCCTTTGGCTCTCTATAAGTTCTACACTCTCTTGCTTTTCTATAGGCCTTTGCAACTAGGGTTATTAACGCCCTTGACAGTGAGAGTAATTGCTCTTGCTGGTCAGTACTGACAAGGGCATTCACTCTTGCGAAAGGCAGCCATTTAGTGGCATCAAATAGGGGTTATTGGCGAGAGTTATCCCCCTGTCTGGTCAGTACTGAACCATCTTCCCCCACCCTCCAAGGGCATTCACTCTTGCAAAAGGTGTTCGTTGCAGACCCCAATAAGTTCTAATGTCTCTTGCTTTTCAGATTAATCCTTTGGCTTTCTATAAGTTCTAAAGTCTCTTGCTTTTCAGATTAATCCATTGGCTTTCTGTAAGTTCTACACTCTCTTGCTTTTCAGATTAATCCATTGGCTTTCTGTAAGTTCTACACACATAAGGAAAACAGGCTTGAGCATTTATAATTATAGCTTTTAATTTTTTTTTCGTTTCAGGTCTTCAGTCTTTGAACTTGGACTTTTAAACTTGTTTTAAATACCCACCCACTCGGATTTTTTCAAATATTTTTTTTTTCAAGGCATTTTGCATCAAGTACAACATTAATACTGAAATCTTTAACTCATTCGCATCGCAACGATTTTGAATTATTAAAAAAATTCACAAATCACTCCAGCCATGCATACAATCAAAACATACATAAACAAAAGGATAAATGAAAGAAGATTATGGGTTTTTATTTCAGGTGTAGACATAGGGAAGTGGTAGATCAGACTTTTTTTTAGAAATAGACTTTATATAAAAAAACTACACCGATTGGTTCCCCCACAACGAACCACTACAAAATCAAAGTCAAGGGTAAAATTGTGGTCTAAGGGAGTGAAGCACAGATTTACTTCCCTTGAAGCTAATTCCGGGACATTATATGAGTTAATGGCTTTTTAGCTCCTCTAGCACTGTGTATTGTTTTGCAAAATGTAATAATAATAATAATGCATATTTTTATAGCACCTATTCTCATTAAGGGCTCTAAGCGCTTTATAAAACATATTTACATTGATTAAAAAGAAAACATTAAACAATAAATATTAAACAAGAAAACAAACAACCAAAGAGCTGAAGAGCTTGACGTTCTTGACGTTCTTGGTTTTCCATTGAATCTCAACCGACAATAGGCAGATAACTATTTTTTCGACTGCGCATGTGTTGCTCTTAGTTAATGGAAAAATCACTGACATAAGCTCTAAAAATAGCCAAACACATGGCGGGGTACCTGGCAGTGAACGTCTTTTGCATTTGGTGGGAGTGTAGCGTGATGAATTGGGCGATTGTATTCGCCCATGGTGCTGGCAGAGTTAAGCTGTCCTCCCAGAAATATGCAAAGAACACTAACGGTTTTTAACCTTCTTTACTACACTGTAGTCTATGAACATTTTTGAATTGCCAGAAGGGGACTGACCAGGAGCCAGGCGGGCAGTTCCAGAGGGTGGACGCGTTCAGCCAGCCGGACCTGGACTACCAGGAGATGAGGCAGGAGGCCCTGCTGCACCACATCATGCGGAAGGAGTGCTTCCAGAAGGCCCACGACGCGCACCGCAGGGGAATGAGCGAGGTGGCAGACTTCTACTCCAAAGAGGTGTGTGTGTGTGTGTATGTGTGAGTGTGTGTGTGTGTGTGTGTGTGTGTGTGTGTGTGTGTGTGTGTGTGTGTGTGTATGAGTGTGTGTGTGTGAGTGTGTGTGTGTGTGTGTGTGTTTGTGAGTGAGTGTGTGTGTGTGTGTGAGTGTGTGTGTGAGTGTGTGCGTGTGCTGTGTGTGCTTCTCCCATCCGCTTATTTTTTACTTTCTTTTGCTTATTTGCAGGTAAGTGTGCAGGTGTGCAAAGTCTAAAACATGCTCACATAGAGACATGTATTCTTGCATGAACACAAACATGCAAGGACACTCATGCACATAACTGAAACCATACATACACAGATTTTAGCAGCTGAGTTAAAGGAATGTAATGAGTAATGTGTCAATTTTGTTGCCCAGCCAGAGGACCTGTATTGTGACAGGTCTGTGTGTCTGCCTGTGTATCGATTATCTTAAAAACTACTGGACGGATTTTGATCAAATTTGGCAGAGGTGTAGACATCTTGAAAAAGAAAGCTTTTCACAAGTTTCAATATTCATGATTGTGCTGACCTTGACCTTGAGGTTTGACCGTGAAAACTTAAATTTCCTTCTTTGAGCTATATATTTCATTTCCAAGCTGTATATCCTGAACCAGTGAACAGAATCCTTTCAAATTTTGTGTGGTTGTGTATCATGGTACAAGGAGGGTTATGTAAAAATGTATAACTGTGCTGACCTTGATCTAGAAGTTGCTTTAATTTAATAAAAAAAAATTCTTTCTTTGAACAACCACCGTCATCTTTTTTATGGTTTTGTTGTTGAACTAAGCACTAACATTCAAATGTTTTCAAATGGTCCATGGAAAGCAACCCCAGGTATTTCACACAAAAAGTAATCAAGACAAGGGAAGTTGGAGTATTGTAAGCTTAGGGAAAGTGGAGGATGCGGGTAGGTTCTGGGATTTGCAAATGCATCGGTTAGTGTGTTTGTTATGCATTTTGTTGGAGTGGGAAGTGGTGTGTGTGTGGGAGGGGGGGGGGGGGGTTGTGTGGGAGGGGGGTGGTGATGGAGGGGGTTGTTGGATATAACTCTGGCCGGGTTTCATTGCCACAATGCATTTCTAGTTTCTTTTTCTTTTTCTTTTGATATTCTTACCCCTACCTCTTCTTTGACACTTCATATTGACTTTTGGTATTAAACATTGTATTCCTTCTTCATACATTTACAAATAACATTCATATATATGTATGATTCAACATTCATGAATAATAAATAGTGATTACTTGTAAATAAAGATGAATAAACCAGAGAAAAAAAGAGAAAAAATATTGACTTTTACATGGGTGGAAGTAATTGAAGAGTGTTCTTGAAATCAGGATGGGAAAATCTGATTGAAAGAGTTGATCTACAGTCTTTTAGAAATCAAACATTTCTGCCCACATTCTTGGCCGATTAAAGCAAGATGATAAACAAATGCAATGATAGACACCACCCCCACCCATCCTGTATACACAGACACACACGCACATAGGAAATTATATTTAATGCAGTCACCACTTCAGGATTGGGAAGATTCAGGGAACATTGAAACGTGTCATTTCATGATTGAGAGAATGTTTTACTTTCAAACACGCTCTTACGTCTTGCTTGTTTCCAGGGCCGTAAACACTTTGAGAAGATGAAGGAAGCAAACATGAGAGCTTCAGAACGCCTGTTGGAAACAAGGTAAAACTTGTAATCTATGCTACTTGATAAGATTCACTCTGTGTGTGTGTGCTTGTGCTCTCGCATGTATGTGATTAAATATTTCTTTAGCATGTTATTACGGGAATTTTGACTTTTACCTCCTAAATTTGGAACTGGAGGTAAGTTTATACTTTTTTAAACGGAAAAATGGTCTGTGGAGGTGGAGATACTCCCTGAAATAAAACTGATGGGGAGCCCTGATAAAGTATATCTTCTGAAAGCAAAGTAAAAGATTGACACCACTAATTTTTAGGCAACATTTTGAAGAATTTGTTCTATGAATTAGCATTTGTAATGTAGAGTACTAAGGGGGGGGGGGGAGGTAGGTGTTGTATACTCTTTAAGGCATTGGAAAAAATGACGTAGGCATGACATGTTTTTTCTACAATCTCTACTGCAATTAAAACAGTGTCAAGTGTCTACAATCTCTACGATTTCAAAGGGGTGGGGGTGTACGCACGTACCCAACCAATGTGCAGACCTGTTAGTGCTCTATATGTGTTTCCTCTTAGGTCTGATAAAATTGAGCAAGAAATGACTCTTGATCTTCACGGGTTCCATGTGGAAGAGGCCATTGCTGTGCTGAAGAGGGTCATAGAAGAAAAAGAGCAAGGTACGTGTACTTAATTTTCCTTTTTTTGTTTTCTCATTTTGTTTGCAACATTGTACACTTCATGATTATGCTGTCAGGACACATGTATTTTAAATCTCAATCAAAAGATTTGCCACTGTGTTTCATGTTTTTATTTTTTCTGAGTGGATTCGTGAGTTTGATTTATAAATTAAGTGTAGTAATGTAATTCCGACTTGTTTTGTTATGGTAAGTGGAGGTGGGGTGGATGTTATTGTGGATGAAGCTTGACTGTGTAGTATTCTTATTGAGCCCAAAGCATACTCATCTGGGTAAGAGCTGGTCCATGATGGAACAAGAAGTAAAGCCTTCAAGGCTCACTCGCTTTGTATTTTTGAAGATTTTGGGGACCCTAACAGAGAAAATGTGAAAGGCCAAGACAAAAAAATTGCATGTTAAAGGTCAAGGGTCAATGTCATTGGTTCAGAGCTTAATCTAGAGTGCGGGATTGGTAAAATCCCCCAAAATGTTGTTCCTTCCCGCAATAATCGGCGCGGGGAGCGGGCCGAGTCCCGCACATTTGCAGAACGGCCAGCAGTTTTTACCGATCGATGCGGGAAGACCTTCGTCGTCTGCTAAACCCGTCGTCTGGACTAACTGAAAGTATCGAGCAGGAGTGAAGGATTTCTCGACATTTCATTGGTTCTTAACAAAATGTTAGTGTTAATCAACCAATCGCGTTCTTCTCGTTCTACCGACAGGAAGTTGCGAGAGTTTCGGCCGCCATCTTGAATGTTTTTCAAAATGAAGCGGGCATGGACCCTGTTTGATTTTGGATTTTCGTGGAGGCAAAGTCAAAAAAAAAAAATCCTGTTCCAAGCGATTGTGAAGACCTCGAAGAAAAGGCTTCTACATCTAAAACATCGGAAAAGAATGACAACAGTGGCAGTGCAAAGGAACATCGGTTCCAAAATGTCTGGTCGAAAAAGTGGCCGTGGCTGACAAAGAAAAGTTAAAGTCTGTGTACGAGGGTGTTCTTATGCATGTGATGTGGGGTTGGGAGTGCCCCCCTTTTTTTGATATGAGGGGGGGACTGCCCCCCTTTTTCAGAAATCCTAGATTAAGCTTTGTTGGTTTATTTTATTATGCAAGTCAACTTTTTTGAAAGCTTGCATAGACATGCATATGCAAAGTTTGAACAATGTGCGCCTTGTAGTTCCCGAGAAAAGGCCAACGTTAAGTTAGGACCACAGACGCAACACACACAGACACACAACCAAATAATCATGAGAACATAGACTCACTTCTTTAACTCTTCGCATCCTATAAGGAAGTGGCAGAGCCAAGCCCACAATCCTGTAAGGATTTGGCAGAATGAGCAAGAAATTGGTATGCTTATTCAAAATATTATATTGAAATTATTTGTGAATAAAAGTTAATGAAACATTGTTGTAATCTTGCTATGATATTGTTTTCTGTGTTGACAATGTTATTTTTGCCAATCTGACATTTTGTTTGTTTATTTTGATTACTACAAGAAAACCCCCAAAATAAAGGTGTGTTCAACAAAGATGTTAAGACACAATGTGTGGTGTGTTTATTATTTAACATTGCAGGCAGAAGTCACTTACATGATCAGAGAAACACTAAAAGCACAAAATAAACTTAGTACTTGCCTTTCTGTAGTATTTTGGTGATGCAATTAACAGGTAAAAATGATGTTCGGTTACGCACACCTGTCGGTCTTACTGCCGATCATTCGCAATCGAAGTTTTCGTGTGAAAAGTATCTCTATGCTTTGTATAAAGTGTTAAACCACTCTAAGTCCGATAAAAATCATTGAATCTATTCTATCATCCTTACCATTCCACTACAAAGTGCATATTTGTACAAGATTAGCTTGGAAGACAGAAATAAAACCAAGAGTGTCTTACTACCACAACTCCCAATCCACGTAACTTCCGGTTAAGCAGACTACTCACTTTCTTTCAAGCTAGCATGGAAGGCAGGCTTGTTTTTCTGTTTCTCCAGGAATTTTTTCTCCTGCTTTCAGCTTAATGAGTGTCTTTTGTTTTCCTTTGGTTTTCTTTGTGTTGCTTTGCTACTTGGGTAAGTTCGTTCGGCCCCCCCCCCTTTTTGGTTGTAATCTTTGTGAAGATTTCGGGCCTGTTGGTCAAAAGGTGGGCGTGGCTTCTGGCTTGGGGTTTCGCGTTATGGAATCTACTCCTTCTAAAAAAGTTGTAGATTCTTCGGCGTTAGTTAGCAAACTGTCCAATTCACTGTCTAATATAGTGTCAGAATACTCGGCAGATGACCGGTTGTCGGAATCGTTCGATTGATTTTCTGCCGATCGATAGTCAAAGTTAACCATAGTAGGCACTGCACTAGCAGTCTCAACAGTCACTTCACTCTGGCCCCTATAACTAAGTCCAAAAGCATGAATGGCACACAATTTATCGGTAAAAGCATCGATAACATCGTCATCCATCGTTTGGAACGCTGCCATTTTGATGACCAAAACATTTGTCCAAAAAAAAATGCGAAGAAAATTGATCAAAATTAGCCTTCAATTGACCTCCATGCAAATGGCGGCCATTGCAACAGGAAGTCGAATGCTTTCCGGCTGTCGTTAAAGCTTCCTCTGCATTAGAGAGTTCCCACTTCCTTACCAAGATGACAACAACGTGGGTGGATCGGTGCGCTTTCATGCGGTTTAGGACTGACGGTGAGGTGTGGATCGGTGCGGTATAGGACGCTAAGAGTTAACACAAGTGAGCCCAAAAAACCCTCGCCGCTGACGGAAAGATCTTCCCAAATATTGTGCGTGCACGTGGTCTATGCAGAGTTTCACCAGAAGCCAGTCCACAGCCGTCATCACCTGTTCGTCGTCACCGGGCGCGGCAGGCACAGTCAGCATGGGGTGTCCAGGCTGCGGCCCGCGATCATAGCCCACCTGGAGACCACCGGCTACAAGTGAGTGACAGTGGGGGAGAGAGAGAGAGAGAGAGAGAGAGAGAGAGAGAGAGAGAGAGCACAGTCAGCACAGTCAAAAACAAACTAGGGGAAAGAACTTTGTGAAAATTAGAGCTGTTTACCTCGACCAGAGAGGGACAAAACCATAGCAATCATGGCGTTGAAGAGATAAACCAGGATGCGAGTGAACGACTTGCAAACATTTTTTGTTTTAGAGAAATAAGGGGTGATTACAAGTGGCCACAACTGATCAGACTTTGCGAAATGTGACATAACTATAAACACGAGGCGACGTCTACATTAATCCAACGCAACTTTCTGTTTGTCCCCACCCGGTTACACACCTTGAAATTACTCCCCTTAATTATTTCTGAACAATTCCTATTATAGCCCACCTGGAGATCACTGACTACAAGTGAGTGACAGTGAGAGAGAGAGTGAGTGAGTGAAAAAGTGAGAGAGAGTGAGAACGAGTTTTTGTGAGTGAGTGAAAAAGTGAGTGAGTGAATGAGAGAGAGGGAGAGAGAGAGAATGAGTGATTGTGAGTGAGAGAGGGGGAGAGAGAGAGAGTGAGTGAGAGAGTGGGGGAGAGAGGGAGTGAGTGAATGATTGAGTGAAAGAGAGTGAGTGAGGGAGGGAGAGAGAGAGAGAGGGGGGGGGAGAGAGTGAGAGACAAGGCAAGGCAAACAATTTTAATTGACATAGGCCAACAGCCCCAATCAATGGGGAGCGAGACATTTTGACATTGCAACAAGCATATGCACAACATAATGAAAAACAAATTCTTGTACTTAGAGAAAAAAATATCAACTCAACTCAACTTTTATTTTGTCCTCATAAAAACAAGGATAATTTTCCTGCGGACACGAAACCAAACAATTTATAAAAGAACAAAGTAAATTGTAATTACATCCTTTAAAAGTTTCTTTCACACTTCACACGCCCCGCTTGCGCGCTCACTTTCATACCACCCTCCACCCTTCCCATCAACATCCCACCTATGAAGGATGATCTGAATAATTATAGAATGTTTGTAGAATTTCTTAATTTCATGGCATAGGCAATACATTTAGCCAGACAAACAATATGGTCATCATTTCTAGGATTCAGTGCAATAGCTACTTGAGGGTGAAGTACCTGTCCTATGTGAGGAAGAAATTGTCTTCTAACTTTAGAGTATTTGGGGCAGTAAAACAGAAAATGGGATTCATCCTCAATCGTTTCTGGACAGAAAGGGCACATTCTATCAGTAACATTATGGGCATATTCTATACTTATGTGCGTTAAGACAAGAAACACCAAGTCTAACTTTTGCCAGTGGACTTTTATGCAAACCAACAAATAAAACATGCAAATATCTTTCTTGTTCTAAACAGCATTTAAAACTATTATGCACATCGACACGACTACTTCTTTCCAAATGACTGAACCAACCTTGACAACAAATCCCACGCAAACGTTCTTTAAAAGAATTTAGAAAGAATAACTCATTACCACATCCAAACAACCAAACATGTCCAAAGCCACTGTTGTGCACAATAAAGACTTAATATGTGATACCCATGCGGTTTTTCCCTGATCATGAAGTTTCAACAAGACTCTATACATTTGTTGAGAGTACATGTTATTAGGCTGTTTCAGCAATCTGAACCAATATTTTAGACACTTACCTGCAGATATAGTATAGAGAGGATAGCGTCCAAGTTCACCGTACACCATGTCGTTCGGAGTTCTAAGGGGGACATTTGAAAGGTTTTTTTCACTCAAAAAGATGTACTTTTTCAATTTTTTCGAATCTACCCAAACCCCATATTTCTGAGCCATACAACAAAGATTGCGCATCATATATTAAAAATAATACTTTAGGAGTGGAAACACCAAGCCGTCTGAGAGTTCTGAATATTTCTGCTGTAGCTCTTTTACCCCTTAAAACAAACTGTTAAGGCTTCATTAAAGCTTAGTCTTAGAGAGAGAGAGAGAGAGAGAGATAATGATAAAAATGCATATTTTTATAGCGCCTATTCTCAGTAAGGACTCTAAGCGCTTTACAAAACATACATTGATTAATAAGAACACATTAAACAATAAATATTAAGCAAGAAAACAACCAATCAGAGAGCTAACGCAAAGTAGCCTTACACACCCACACCCACAACACACCACCACACACTGTCAGGACACACACATGCACACGCAATTACACACACAGATGCACGAACTCGCACACACACGCGCGCACGCCCACCCACCCAGACGCATGAACACACACACGCGCACGCGAGCACACACACAAGTGCGCGTGCACGCATGAACAAAAACAAACCTAGAGCGCACGCATCCATGTACAAAAGCAAGCCCATTCTTCACACAGACATTACTGGGAACAGCAAAAAAGTTTCCCAAAATTTAGGGAATCAGGGTCGGGATACAGGACAAGTTTAAGTTAAGAAAATTTGAAAAGGTTAGCTTTTGTGGATGATTTGAATGACGTAACTGATGAAGAGTGCCTGATATTGAAAGGTAGTTTGTTCCAGAGAGTTGGGCCTTGGAATGCAAAGGAACGCTGCCCAAAAGATTTTGTTCTGACAGATGGGATGCGGAAAAGATGAGAATCAGCAGAAGAATGAAGTTGACGAGATGGGGTATAGATATGGAGAATTTCTGAGAGATATTGGGGTCCAGCGCCAGTGACAAAAGAGAAACAGAGAGATGCTAGTTTGTATTCAATTCTTTTCTGATTGGGGAGCCAATGGAGGGACTCAACAGAGGAGTGATGTGTTCCCGTTTGGATGACTTACAAACGAGTCTGGCTGCGCTATTCTGGATCTCTAGATGGAGAGAGAGAGTGAGTGAGTGTGAGAGTGACTGAGTGTGTATATGAATGAAAGATAATTGAGGGAAAGATTTAATCTTGTCTACCTCTTGGGGACACCTACTACAAGTAGGATAGATTTAATTTTGTGTACCACTTGTTGATACCTAGTTTAACCTTTAGCATGCTGCAGGCGCACTGTGTCGCCGAAAGTAGATACTCTCCCCTGCCACTGCAGGCGCCCTGTGTCGCCCAGAGAGAGGTACTCAAAACCAACGCTTTGCGGACATTATTCCCATTACTAAAAAATGGAAACAACCTTGCTTTCACTTCACAACGAGGCTCAGTTAACATCCGTTTTTATCAGTTAGCTGCAATATTGCTTTTATAACCGTTTACTTAATTTCTCAAAGTTTTGTTCAGTCAGAAAGTCAAGTTTCCCATCAAACATGTCGGATTTTCGGGTTGGCAAAGCTTTCCTACTGGAAATTATTATTGATGTTTGCTTAGATAATGCATTTTTAGGCTTTGTTAGGTCGGATATCGACAGTGAAAGAGTAATAGAAGATCGTAGTGCAGTAGAAGGGGGGGGGGGGGGGGGGGGGGGGGGGGGGTAGACAGTGTCACTGTGACTCAATGAAATGATCCTGATATCGATTCGAGTCGTGATTGTTAATCGGTGCCGATTTTGACTACTAGGTTGAATTTGTAGGAAATTTCGCCTTTCATAATATCCTTAGTGATATTTCCGTGAGTTATTTGGATAAAAGTGATCCTCGACATGACTTTATTAGTCAGTGGGTGAACTCAGAAACATTCTGTACTCATTCCGACAGTGCCGAAACAGTAAGTCAACACTTTCGCTTTGTTGTTTTTGCTTTTATTATTTTTTTCAACAACAAAACATGAACGGACAACAAAATGCATAGCATCAAAACTTCCCTCAATCATTTCTTTATTTGTATTCCAATAATCAAATCTGCACACAGCACATAGAGAAAATTACAGCATTTTCAATCAAGTGGGTGTAGGCGTTTTTCACTGCCTCAAAAAGAATGCAGTGGTAGAGTATGGAACGTCAGAAAAAATGCAGTGTGCTAAAGGTTAAAAGCTGCATTGATCATATGTGAGTATTGTCTTGTTGTATGCCACAAACGTGAAAGGAGACAAAGGATTTTAAAAAAAATCATTTTCATAAATTTGATTTTAAAAAAAATTTCTATTTTCAGCATGAGCCAGGCAGTGCAAATTTTGTGTCATGCTTTTGCTGACACAGACAGCGGCGTTAAAATGTATGCCTCAGTTGATTTGTGTTCTGTTTCAGATACATGGAGGCCAAACCAGGATTGATTAAAGTATATCTCCAACCCCCTCCCTGACATCATTATAGTTTACACACTATTCATGGGCTGTGAACTAATGCGGGCACCATAATTGTATCCCCTTATTTTTTAAAATGTTTTTGCATGTTCGTCGTTTGGTTTTTAAGTAAGGTTTTTAAGTAAACTTCTATAAAGGACACTCCGTCCTTTAGTTTGTTCGTTTTTGAAGTAAAGGTCTACAAAGGATTTTTTTGAGTGCCTGTTTCATTTGTTCGTTTGGTGGTGCTATCTTTTTGAAGTAAAGTTCTACAAAAGCGTTTTGGAGTGCCTGTTAAATTGTAATCAACTATCGTTTAATTGTTTCTTTGTCTGTGTCTCTCTATCTTTCCATGTCTCTGTCTCTCTCTCTTATTTCTTTCTCACTCTGTGTGTGTGTGTGTGTGTGAGATATAGTAATTTTGTTTAAAACTTTTTTGTCCCTATGTTTTTGAATAGGGACAAAAAAGTTTTATACAAAATTACTATTATTGCATTTCAAATGCTCTAACTTTTGAGTCCTTTAGGCTGGAGGAGGAACGGTGCCAGCAGTAAGCTGAGATTTTTTCATACATATATATATAATTTGCTTTGATAAAACTTTTCTGTTTCCAATGTCTGTATTTGTGAACCTCAGAAACAAAATCAGTTAACATTAACTTTATGAATTGTTCTGTGTTCTGAAAAGAAGAAAATAATAAAATGTGCTGATTTACTTTTTCTCCCAATGGGGGAGGGACAGTGCCTTGTACAAAAACAGCTGTTTCGATCTGTGAAGATCTCATCAGTTTGCATGATCGGCCTGCAATTTGACTGTCCAGTGGATGTCAACTTGAGCAAGAAGACATTCTACAAGAGAATGGTGCCAAGGCTTTATATATATTGGGAAAGCAAATTCTTTCTTGTTTAGTTTTTATCCTGTTTTGTTTTGCTATATATATAGAGAGAGAGAGTTCTAATTTGTCTTGTATTACTTTGTGTGACGCAGGATAAAACAGCACATGTTGTGAACAGCGAAATTGTATTCTTTAGAGCCTTTGTAGCACTATGGTGTCTATTCCATTTGCGTTATAAGGCAATACTTCTTTTCCAGATTGAGACCCATGCGCCTTATCATATGTCTGATATAGAAAGAAACTATCATAACGAAATGAGAATTATGTGTGAAATTGCGTCTTAGGATGCGCTTTACAGTCTGTGAAATACGGTATTGTTTTTATTCATGTACTTTGCTGAAAAGACACTCTCTTTACTATGCATTGTTTTTAGCAGATTGTTTTGTTTTTATGAAAATGTATTTTTTTTAAATTGCTGCTGTCAGTTTTTTTAATTGCTGCTGTTTGAAGCCCCCTACCCACCCACCCGTTCTGGTCCCTTCTTATGTATTGTTTGTAAGGGCAGCTGAATCAAACACTGTGTCATTCCTTGTTCTGCTTGCGATTTCATTGTGGGCATTGAGGCGTGGGTGAAAGTAGCTCAGGAGTGCTACTGGAATCGGGAATGAAAGAGGAGATAAAAACATGATGATAGACATGTAATACTAAGTGTAATACTTTGGTGTAAGGGACACCCACAAAGACACAACCATGCATGCACATACAAACATGCGGTCACCACTTCAGGAATGGAGATATCACTCATGTAACAATGTTGCTTGGGGATGGGAGGATTCAACGACCGTTGAAATGTACCATTTCAGGAATGACAGAATTATTCTCTTTCACCCATGTATCAAGGATGCATTCCATTATCTGGATCTTTACTTTATGGTAATACTTCTTTCCCTGTGAGACCCCTGCGCCTTGTATTACATATATATATATATAAACAATATATATTACAAGTTGTAATATATTAATATTACAAGGCGCTTTTAATAACTGAAATACTAGCAAAATATAATAACAAAATTATATTTTGTGAATAATTCTGTCATTCCTGAAATGGCACATTTCAACGGTCTTTGAATCCTCACGGCTTGTTCTGTCCCTAATTACTACTACTACTACTACTACTACTACTACTACTACTGAAATCTGAATTTTGTGTAACATTTGAGGGTGAGCCTTTTAATAAGATGCGCCTTACAGTCTGAAAAATACAGTAAATTAATTTGATATAATTATTATAATGCAATAATAATTGTAGCATTTACAATCAAGTGTTCAATTCAAGACCGTATTTATGAAATATAATGAATTTTGAAACATAGAAATTCAGTAAGAACTTGAGTTATGTTTTAAATTGCTTATATTGAATGTGTGGGGTTTCAATAAACGAAAGTGATGGTGTTTATTATATATTCATTACATTTTATTACATTGCTTATTACATGTGTTGGTACAAAAATGACATTTCTGATCTTGCTGATTTTTTAGTGAAAAGGCTTATTTGTTTGATGATTGTTGGTATGCTATGTTGCTGCATTTTGGATGTGAATTGATGATCCCTGCTGCAAGAGGTATACTGTTGATCTCTTTATCATTACGATTTGCTGCATTATAACGTGGAAAAAAATGTCTGGAATACTTTCAATAATTTGTTTTCAGATTCCACATGTTTTAAGACACAAAATATTATGCATTTTAAGTACACCCTGTTAACCGAACTTGCAACAGACAAGCATAATTATCCACAAACACTTTTGTGGATTAACGCATGCTGATACTATCTGATAAATCTAATAAAGCTTTGATGGGCATTAATTTGGATTTTACACACCCATTCAAAAGTGGTTTGTTGTTTCTGATTTTATATCCTGGTGGAATCCATAATTCCACCAGGATATAAAATCAGAAACAACAAACCACTTTTGAATGGGTGTGTAAAATCCAAATTAATGCCCATCAAAGCTTTAATACAAGAGAGAGAATGTTTATTGTTGGCCATTTCAAATGTGTGTGCTTGCGTGCGTGTGTATGTGCATGTAGAGCCCATTTTTGTAGAATTGACTACTTTTGTCTTCCAACCACTGTTGTCTTCTTCTTCTTAACTGGCTACGCATTAAAACCTCAGACCATACAGAGGGCAGTCCTGAAGAACATGGGAAGGGGTCTGGTCAGCTTGTCCGCACTAGCATAGGGATGAGTCTGTGACCCCAATCCTTCATAGGTGTGCGGGGAGGCCACAGTGCCCTGTGCGCAGACGAAAGATGGTGGTTTGATTTCTACTGTCCAGTGTCTGGATTGGGTCCTTGTGTGCCTGGTTGCCTTTGTTTTTGTGGACCCAGTCCGCTTTGAATCTGCCATGAATGAGAGTCTTGGCTTCCTCGTACGTAGCAGAGACGTCAGGCTGGGCAATCACTGTTGTCAACACCTTGGAAACTACTTTTGTCGACCCAAACACTTTTGCCAACCCTGCTCAACCATTTTTGTCAAACATATTCACTTTTGTCAAGGGTGCCGTCCACTTCGCCTATGTGAAACGCCTACTCTTTGATGTACGTAATCTGCCACTTCATTTGCATTTATTGTGTTGGCTGTGTCGTTTTTCCCACACTGTGTCTCGTTTCGCCCACCGCATCCCTAGTATTTGCCAGCACATAAGATGGCTATAAGTCTTGACTCTTTTCTCTGTTTACTTTTTAACTTTTTTTTTAATATTAATATTAATTTAAGAGTGCACTGCAATTAGATAGAACAAAGGTTGTGACTCTCTCTCTCTCTCTCTCTCTCTCTCTCTCTGTCTCTCTCTATTGCCAACAATATTATGAGAGAAGAAGAAATATTGGTGTTTTACGTCCTCTCGACCCGGGAAGGCACATATTATGAGAGAGAGAAAGAGAGAGTATTATTTTTCTTAATATTTTGCAACTATTTTTTACTGTATTTTTCACTACATACACATTTTTTTTACTATTAACAGTACTACCTGTTTTCTTGGTCAATGGCTTAAATGAAAATGACAGTCTACTGCCATGACGATGTCCTTCATTAACCCTTACTTCCAGTTAAGTATATATGTTCCTGTTTTGTGGGTGGTTTGTCAGCTATTTGCTGTCATTGTTTTAACTCACTCGGGACTGGCTGAATTATTTCCCCTTGTTCTGTGGGGACTGGGCATTTGACTAGGTTCGTAAAACAATCACCAAAACCAAGTTATGAAGAGCTATGCATCAATATTGTCAGAAACGATTAGCAACACCATGCACTAAACGATAGTAAAATATTAGATTCTATACCTTTTTCGTTTGTCTCCTATTGACGAAAACAGCTAACACATAGAAAGAAGGAAAATTTCACATTCCGATCTTTGACCCCCCCTCTACAACCAAGCCTGAATGTAAACTATGCAATGATTGGTTGGTTGATTTCAAGAGAGGCAAGGTCAAAGCAAACTGAAAGTAGGTTATGACGTGGCACCGGAAAGCTGTTTACATGCCAGAAATCAAAACCTCTTCAAAACTCTTATAAGCCGGATCCGGGCATTCGTCCTAAACAGTTGTGCGAGCCATGAGCCGGATCCGGCTCATTCATCCCGAGTGAGTTAAACATTATTTAGGCAAAACGAGACTGTTTCTCAGTTGGTAGATGAAACGAGAATTGGCGAAACGCGCATAGGCAAATAGAGGCGTATCGTTTGTCAAGACCTTTGAAACCACTTTTGTCGACCCAACCACTGAAGTCCATTTTCCCACTTAAATTGACATAAGTGGTTGGGTCGACAAGTGCTTTCCACGGTGTTGACAAAAGTGGTTGGGTCGACAAGTGCTTTCCAAGGTGTTGACAAAAGTGGTTGGATCGACAAGTGCTTTCCAAGGTGTTGACAAAAGTGGTTGGGTTGACAAGTGCTTTCCAAGGTGTTGACAAAAGTGGTTAGGTCGACAAGTGCTTTCTAAGGTGTTGACAAAAGTGGTTGGGTCGACAAGTGCTTTCCAAGGTGTTGACAAAAGTGGTTAGGTCGATAAGTGCTTTCTAAGGTGTTGACAAAAGTGGTTGGGTCGACAAGTGCTTTCCAAGGTGTTGACAAAAGTGGTTAGGTCGACAAGTGCTTTCCAATGTGTCGACATATGTGGTTAGGTCGACAAGTGCTTTCCAAGGTGTTGACAAACGTGGTTAGGTCGACAAGTGCTTTCCAAGGTGTTGACATAAGTGGTTAGGTCGACAAGTGCTTTCCAAAGTATTGACAAAAGTGGTTAGGTCGACAAGTGCTTTCCAAGGTGTTGACATAAGTGGTTAGGTTGACAAGTGCTTTCCAAGGTGTTGACATAAGTGGTTAGGTCGACAAGTGCTTTCCAAGGTGTTGACAAAAGTGGTTGGGTCGACAAGTGCTTTCCAAGGTGTTGACAAAAGTGGTTGGGTCGACAAGTGCTTTCCAAGGTGTTGACAAAAGTGGTTGGGTCGACAAGTGCTTTCCAAGGTGTTGACAAACGTGGTTAGGTCGACAAGTGCTTTCCAAGGTGTTGACAAAAGTGGTTAGGTCGACAAGTGCTTTCCAAGGTGTTGACAAAAGTGGTTAGGTCGACAAGTGCTTTCCAAGGTGTTGACAAAAGTGGCTAGGTCGACAAAAGGGGTAATCTGACAAAAGTGGGCTCTACACGCACACATAAACTTGTATAAAACTGTGTTTAAAAAGGACCCTACTTATGAAATATGGAGGTGTTTATTTGCTGGAGGCATTGAATTTTTAAGCTGCTGAAATGTTTCTGTGCTGCTATTTTCTTTTTCAAATAAAGGCAGCTGTTTTTAAGCGATTTGGCTACCTATTCCAGTGTTCAGAAACTTCCAGTGTGAGTGTTCACTGTTGGTACAGAAAAATGGAGGAAAAAGGGGTGGACTTTCTCTACATTATAAACTTATTTTCTTGAGTTGAATATGTCTGACATTATGCTGAATCAATTTTGTACATTTGTGTTGCTTAACTTTTGGAACTTATTTGAATTCTGAGTGTATGGATTTATGTTTGATTCTTTGAAGGTGGTGGGTAAGCCTGTCTTGATAATTGTTTACATATATGCATTTTATAATTGATTATTTTATAAATTCATTATGTCATGTTGCTTTGAAAACATAAGGCAGCGCATTTGATTTTTATTTCTTGAAAAGAAAACGGTATTGTTTGAAAGTGAACCCCCAAAAGCCTTTTTTTTGGTCTTGATATCCTAAAAATATGAATGTTATTTTGGGGTCACCCTGCTGTTTAGTGGATTGGCTCCACAACGTTTTATATCATTATGTTCAAGGAAACTTGGGTTTTTCAAGATTTTATATACATATTTTCCCCCATTTCCCTTCCTTTTGTTTTGTCAATTTAATCTGTTTTGTGGAAATGTTTCAGTCTTTTTTTCCCCAAAGGAGACAGAGTGGTCAACATACTGACTGTGGTCCTTGAAGAGAAGAAGTAATATATATAACTTCAGAAGAAGGCTGTACCAAAAGTGGGTTTTTTTCTGTAGGTAATTTTGTTTTGTTTTTTGTTGTTGCTTTTTTTAAAGAAAGGAAATGCCAGAGTTTTGTGAAAGACTTCTATTTGAGATGATGTAAAAATGCCACATTGATATAAACTGCTCAGAAAAAGTAGGGGATATTGTGTTTTGTAAGATCACCATGGGTTCAATAACGATATTGTAAGTTCTATTCAAATGGAAAACAAAAGTATGTTATTTCTTGAACATAAAATCGAAGACTAAAAATAATTTTGAAACGTCACATGATTGCCAGAGAAGACGGACATCAATGGGTGCAACGTCCAAAGTCACAGAAATAGTCACAAAACAGTTGAAAATGTGTTGGGCCATGGTTTCCTGCAAACATAGCGGGGCATTTGATTAAAACTGGTCAGGGGACCTTGTAGACCGTGGGAAGGTCTGGGTTTCGTGGATGTGAAGGTGATCGTGCACAGAATGTGCTCAGTGGACACGCAAATTGTCATTTTGGAGGTTAAAATCTGCTCAATGCTGGCGTTTTTCAATTTCAGCTTGCACCATTGTAACATTCGTAAGAGGATCTAGGGACGCCGGGAAAAAAACATTACTCCTCCAGAAATCTTCAGGAGACTGTTCCAGAGCATGAGAACGGCTTGCCTTCAATGCCTGGTACCAAACAGTGGCCAAACAATCTGTTAACTGTGTAAAGGTGTTTTGTGATTTCGAATAACACATCCACTGATGTTTATTGCCTCTGGCAGTCACGTGACATTTTAAAATTGATTTTTGTCTTCGATTTTACAGCCCAAAAGGCTGAACTATCATTTTCACATGAAATGAAACTTATGGTGTGGTTATTGTATCCATGGTCATATTGCAAAGTCAATATCCCCTACTTTTTGTGAGCAGTGTATGCTTGCGGAAAAGAAAGTATGTTTCCAAGTGGAAGATTTCATTGTTTATGGATGACTGCACCCCTTTTAAGCATATTTTTGACAGAGAGGAAAGAAAACGCTTGAATAGACACGTCTTCTAGAATGCACTGGGTATCACTGAAAGACCTTTACTATCATGCCTTATCAGCTTTTATCTCAACTTTGTTCTCTAAATAAACTATTGATATTTTGAGACAGAGATTGCTACATGTATTTTAGAAGATGGCTAAAAACTATGAAGTCTTAAAAAAAAAAGGAGTCTAAAATAGCTGTTAAATGGATGGCTTTTTATCTTATTATTTATGTAATCTACTCTTTTATGGAAATAAACGGAACCCTGAATTCAAGTTCAAGTTCAAGTATACTTTAATATCTCCAAAAGAGAAATTCAGGGCAGGTGCAACATGACAGAGATAACTGAAAAAACATTAATCAAACGTGTGAAACAAAATTATACCAACCAAATAATTATCATTAAATACAGTGATAGTTTTTTCAGAGACATGGTACAGCACAGTCACGTAAAGACCAGTTAAACAGAGAACAAAACACACCACACAATTGAGAACAGCATGCTTTCAACAGCCTTCCACACACACGATCTGGTCATACAGCCTTCCTCACATTCAATTTCTGAAATAAAGATTGAACATCTCTGTATTGAATTTCAAAGTCGTGATCTTCATTTGAATTTGTAAATGTTTCTTTTAACTGTGACACTACCCCGTTGAGATCCCTCTCTAGTTCAGTCCTTTCAAATCGACAGTAAAAATCATTCAGTTTATTCGAAAAATCGTTCTGTTCTTCCTTTGTCATCTGGCAATTGGCTGTTCTTTTCTTTGATTGGCCAGTTAGAGTTCGAAGCCCATCCCATGCATCTGCCATTCTGCCTGTCTGAAACTGCTGTTCTACTATCCTTATTCTCCCTCTGCCCCTTCCTTAACTCCCCTCTAAGTTTAGACTGAACCACTTTTCTCCCACCCTTATCTCCTGATTTTTGCTTGCAGTCTTTCTGCCTGACAGAAGTACAACAGAACCATAAAAAAGATGATGGTGGTTGTTCAAAGAAAGAAGAACTCGTCCACACTCTCAGTCGTCCACTCTTTCACGCTCTTTTTCACAACAGGTTCAGTTTGTATTTTAGATCTGTAGGCAGTTGAACTGTGTCTTGGTCGGAAGCACCAACTGGTGGTAGAGGTAGAGATCTGTATGCGTTAGAGATGTTACCATAGCATAAGTCAAGAGTCTTCTTCTGACGAGTAAAACATGTAACATACTGTTTAAAGGAAGGAAGAGTCTTACGCAGGTCACAATGATTCAAGTCACCAACAATGAAGCAGGGGGCATCAGCAGAAATCAACTGTAGCTGTCTGACGACAGCAGCTATATCCCTTCCGGCGTGCAGCAGAGGTTTGATCAAACACAGGGGCATACACGACAGTCAAAAAGGCACGGCCAAATTCATGTGGGAGGTAGCGCGGCCAGAGAGACGCTGAGAGAAGTTCAATATCTTGTGTACATACACGCTTCTTTACCGACACAATCGCACTATCACACCAACTTTCATTTACATACAAGCAGACACCACCACCCATTTGCTTTCCCACTTTCTTACAGTATATGGCACACCAAAACCATCAATCGCAACATTCTCATCACTAACTTTCTCGCTCAACCAGGTTTCCGTAAAATGACTAAGGCATTTTAGGGTGCAGTTTTAATAAGTAGATGTGTCTGAACATTGCTAACCCTTTAAAATTGTTCAAAAGGCTTGCAAGTAGAATATTTATTTACATAATCAAAAGGTTTATGAATTGTTTAAGTATTTAAAACAGCCTCTGAAATGGTCATGATTCTTTTGTAAGTCAGTACATGTGAAGACTTTTTTTTTACCTTGAAGACTGTCTAACTCTACCCAGTTGATAATGGATATTTGATTTAAAGAATGCATAGTTATAAAAGGCAGCAGAAGACGGCCTTGCCTTCCATGATGAACTAGTGCCTTAAATGCAGTAAATAATCCTTTAATAGGTGGACTTTGAAGAATAAAATAAATGAATTTAACAACTAGTATTGTAACAGTTGTGAGTGTTACCCATTTTTAGAATATTAGTGATGGGCTTATGTACTGTGGACGATCCTTTGGATTGTTTTGAGCTTGGGAATGGATCTCTTATTCTAATGTCATAGTGTGTGTGTGTGTGCGCGTGCTTTGCACACACACGTATCACACACCAGCCAGTCCTCCATCACGACAGATTCACTCACAGGCCTACCTACTTCCTGCCTGTAAAACAAATTACAGGAAGTATTCATTCTTTCCAAGGGCTGTGAGTGAGTGGAACTCTCTTCCACCTGAGGCAATATCATCAGCCTCGGTGGAGGAATTCAAATCCCGGATCTGAGCCCCCCCCCTCCCCTCCCCCCCTCATTCCTCCATCCCCCCCCCCCCCCCTTCCCCTGTCCTCACCCTTCCGTTGTCTGAACGGAGTCAACTCCATACCCCCTGTCCAGGCCTCTCCCCCCAAAAAAAAATCATGCCCTCGTCCCCTCCCATTCAATCCCGCATTGAGCTGATCATCCGGGCAGCAAGTCCTTCATACAAGATCCTGATTAGTTGGAAACCCCCCACGTCGTAAGCGTCATAATCATCAAATTGTTGATGGAGGATGCTATATGCAAGAAGAAGAAGAAGATGTGAAAGAAAGCAGGAATTCATTCTAATGAAAGATTGTTTATTTGATTGTATCATATTCAACACCAGACTTGAGGGTGTGTGAATATTTACGATTTATCAATCTTTACCTTTCTTATGATCTGTTTGAACAAATGAAGACTTGATCATAAATTTTCGTTTCTTTAGCTTTTATGAATATTTGTTTGTATCTAAAATACTTCCATGATCTTCCCTGTATCAAATATGGATTGGAATGAAATTAAAAATAAAATCGGAATGGGGCTTTTCTGAAGTATGCATTTCTGTATGCATCCATGAATATGTATAGCTAGATTTTGATAACACAATCACAAATGTGATTGTAGTTTGACACACACACACACCGGCACACGCAGGCTCGCACACACACGCAGGCTCGCACACGCACACACACACACACACATGCATGCACGCACGCACATACACACACACATGCACGCACGCAGACTCGCACGCACACACACATACGCACGCACGCAGACTCGCACGCACGCACACACACACACGTGCACACCAGGACAAACGGACACAGACACAACTACGTACAAACTGTAAAGCATACACGCACACACGGACACTCAAGACAGAACTGACAACTTACTGATTGTGTGTGAGCAATTGTGTGTGTGCAATTGTGTGTAGGTGTGTGTGCATGCATGCGCTTGTGTGATCACAGAGGTGCGCGTGTTATGTGTATGTTTGTGGGCACGCACGTATGCATTCATGCTTGTGTGTTAAAGTAATAGCATTGCTCTGCAGTCTAATTGACTGTACCAATAGAGTTATGCTGGTTTTGAAAGTTTGAATTATTGGCCATTGAATGGTTCGGAAATAGGGAATCGGGTTGGAAACATTTGGTGCCATGTTCATCTGAATGCTTTATGGACAGTTTCTATAGATCTCCCTTTTCTTTGACACAGAGATCTTCACTATCCAGTACGACAGAAACTGAATGGGCGTAAAATTTGTTTCTTAAGACTGCATGCCAGAAAAATGACAGTCTAAGTTTGAGAGAAAACTGATCGCCAAGCATTGATGTTTTTTTGTGTTATACCCCCGTTTCACATATTGTTTCGCAGCTGTCTGTCTGTTTGTTTGTCTGAAAGTTGATTTGATCGAAAACTACTTGATGCATCTCAACGATACTTTGTAGTAAGATGGAGTCTGCCATGCAGCAAGCGTGAGTTCGAATATGGAGTTAATCGGCGTTGTCATGTTTGTTTTTTAAGCAATTGTGTTGCCTTTTAACATAAGCCAAAGAGGAGACAGCCAGACCATGCCCCTAGCTGTCAGTCATTTAAGCCGGCGCCACGCACGCGTACAATCGTATGGGGATGCGATGCGATTGGGTCACGATTCACGCGAAATACTTCCGTCTAAAAAGACTTCTACCATTTTCGCTCCTATACAAGTAGACCCAATACATGATTTTCATGTGAATCATGACTCACATCGTCAAAATCGCATCGCATTCAGATCCGAATCGTATGTGTGTAGCAGGCCGACTCACGTGACGATTACTCATGCCTTTACTGGACGGTTGACCTGCTGGGGCTTGAGGATTGCGTCATACAAGCTGAACGAAATAATGCGTTCTACTGGTTTTGTTGTGCTTTAAACTTTAAACTTAAAAATCATATATAGGCCTAGCGCAACACATCTCGGTAAAACTGGAGCTCTTTGCGCTTTACAAATGATTAAAATAAGATACATAAATAAGCACCACTAAAGTAATACACAAAAGCTACACAACAAACAGTGCTTTTATAAGCGTGTCCGTTTTATAAAGAGCACAAAATTATCTATAATTTAACACCAAACACGCTATATTTATTTAGTTAGATCACAAGAGATTAAAAAAACCGCTTTTTATGTTTTAGACACTAGGCTGTCTACGTCATAAAAAGTACTTTGTAAAACATTTTCATTTTCATTTTTTAAAGGAACAACAACGTCAATGCTATTTTCCCCCTGATGATTCCCTATGTTAAAAAAAAAGTCAGAATATTTAGCACTATGAGAAATTTTTGTTTTCTTTAAATCTCAATCAAGCTTGGCCCATAAGCTCCCCCCCCCCCCCCCCCTCATCCCACTTCCCCCTTTTTAATTTACACACTAGTGAAAAACAAAAGCTTGGATTTGTTTGTCTGTGCGTGCGTGGAAATTACGGGATTTGAACCCCAGGGTCTATTTTGACTTCGTTTTTTTCGGTCTGTCCGGGCTGCATCTTGTGAACCGCTTGACTGAATCACTTCAAGTTTTGTACGGAGCTGTCAAAGAGGGCGGGGGCTAGGGGAGATAGGAAGGGGGGAGGTAGGAGGGGGGGGGGGTACGGGGCGGAACGGTGGGTGGGGTGGGAAACGGGGGTATATGTCTGCCGCTCGGTGACACTTGTTTTTATTTTCTTTGTCTGTCCCATCTTCTGGGCCATACTGGGCGTTGCTCCCACGTGGCTCATTCCGAGTCCCAATATGCAGCCACACCCCGGCTTGTTCGGGTCGCAGAATCCGAAACCAGCAGTCCAAGGGGAGCGAATCTACGTTAGGCCGTCAGGAAGCAACCAACCGAGGAGACACTGCACTGCCACTGAGTCACTTGTCTTCGGTGGAGTTCAGTGGAGCCTGTACGCAGGACACCACCAACTAAGCCCCCTACTGACGACAATAATGCCTTAGTTGCGGAGCCAGCGTGAGTGAGGTCCTCCTCCCAAGGCGCCACCACGTCTGTCCAACGACAGCTCCCCAGGACATGCTGATCATTGGGGGTATTGTGACGTAAGTGTCCCGCGCGACCCGCTTTCTTTATTTCTTATCTACACCCCCCCCCCCCCCCCTTTCTCCCCTCCCCCCCCCCCCCTCTCTCCTTTTCATTTCTCTGTCCGGCCGCCACGTTAATTGCCACCCACCATCTAGCCCCCTTTTCAACCACAGCTAAGTCCCCCGGACTGCGCCAATCATTTGAACTTTCCTACGGACACTGAAGATAATTAGTAACCCTTCCGGCAGGGGGCGAACCTTATAGAAAAACAAAAGTCTTGTAAATCCTTTCGGATTCCATTGTTTTTTTATCCATATTTTGTTTTGGCGCCATTGAGCTGCTTTATTATTATTGTTGCATAATCTCATGCAGATTTTGGGAGTAAATAAAATACAAGTGTCAAATAACCCTGAACCCTTTGGTCAGACTGATGAGAGTGGGAGTCTTGTAATTTCATGTAAAACCCTACTTCTCTCTGTCTGCCATTTAGAGCAATTCAACCACTTGTATTTCTTACAACCATACGAGCCAGAACCCGGGCACAAATATAAATTTATTAGATGAAAAGGGGCCGGGAAAGTTGCTCATCTCCCATACCCTAGAGAAGTGGGCTAAAGGCAAATTTTCTAAAGTCTTCCCTAGGGACTTAGCCTTTTAACCCATTACCTCGTCACAGGTATTGGTATTAGGATGACAGAGAGTGGGGCTAGAAATAAGCAGCAATGCATGGGGAAAAAGCATTGAAACGAAGGCACACAAAACCTTGTGTATTTCAGTGCATGTCAGTTTGTGTGCGTGCGTGCATGCGTGCGTTTTAAGTGAAAAAAATCATTGTAAGCTTGAAAGGACCAGAAAGAAAGAGTGCACTCTGAAATGAAGAAGTTTTTGACAAGAGTCATTATGTTGTACAACCAATCCAGTTAGATGCAGAGAAGGGGTTAATGCGATGTGAGTGTTTTGTTAACATTGAATGTTTTGGAATGATTCGGTTATTTTGCCATCTTTTGTTTATTTTTTGTGAAATCTTCACTACCACCCTTTCTGTATTATTGTGTCCGGCATTGTTCGAGCGGGGATGAATGATCAGTTTGAATGGCTTTTATGCTGTAAACTGACAGTGCCTTCCAGAATGGCAAGCCAAGTTTGTATGATTGATCCAAAAGAGTGTGGGGAGAATAACATTGAGGAGTAATACAGGGGCAGGGGCAGAAAAGGGATTTTAGAAAGAAAGAAAAAAAGGTAATAGGTAAAAGAAGGGAGGGGCGGTATTTCTTGCAAAGAAGTTGATGGAACTGAACTGAAGAGGAGTGGGTAGAGCC
>JAGGCT020000676.1:0-22500 GCA_017654935.2 Phymorhynchus buccinoides | reverse complement strand
GAATAGGCAACTGGTTTATATCTTTAAGAAACTTGTTTCTGAGATCTTGAAACTGAGGACATTTCAATAGAAAATGTAGTTCATTTTCAATTTGATTACTACAAGATGGACACGTCTTTTCTTTATTGACTGTACTATAGCGATGGACATTGTTGTTTAGAGGCAGAACATTGAATCGTAATTGAGTTATAGCAACACGAAAACAATATGAGCTTATATTGGAGATATATCTATCTTTTTCAAAAATAATCTTGAAATCTCTATAATTTTCATATCTTTGTCGGTCTCTAATGGTGCCAGCCCATTCCTGGATAAGCATGTCAATAAGTCGCTGTTTAAATATATTTAGAAAAGACTTTACATCACCTACCCCTTGCTGTAACCAAACAAAGTTAAAGCCTGTCATACACAGAATCTCTCTAATCTTAGAAACCCAACATTGCTTACCAGATCTATCTAATTCTAACAACATCAAATACGCTTTGCATGGCAATCTACCAACATCCATTTGAAGTAATCTAAACCAGAACCGTACAGAAGCAACACTAGAATTAACGTAACGTGGATACCTGCCTAAATCCCCATACACCATTTTGTTAGGAGTTTTGCTTGGAACACCGAGAAACCTTTTACAGGCTAGCATGTGTACTCTTTCTATATGTTCTAACCTATTTAGCCCCCAAAGTTCAGATGCGTATAGTAAAATAGGCTGGATTTTTGTATCGAAAATGTTAAAGAAAGTTGTTACATTCATATCTTTATATTTGTTGAATATTCTGTTAAATTGAATTGTACCTTTTTTACCCTTAGTTGCTAAATGTAAAGTACCCCTTTTTGGACTAATCATGGTTGTAAAGTTGAAACCTAAATAACAATATTCATTTACAACATCTAATCTGCTACCGTCATAGAACCACTTTTCATATTTCCCTAAGTATCCACCCTTTCGAAATACCATGACTTTCGTTTTATTTATGTTTACAGACATCTTCATATTATTACAGCATGTTTTAAGTACATTTAATTGATTTTGCAGACCACTAGGTGTGGTTGACAAAAGAGCTATGTCATCTGCAAATAATAAAATAAACAATTCTAAGATATCCGGAATTAACCTAACACCATGCTTACCTTTCTCGTTCATGTGGGTTGCTAGTTGATTGATAAAGATTGAGAATAAAGTGGGGCTCATCACACACCCCTGCCTTACTCCAATAGGTGTTTCAAACATTTATGACATTTGATTATTAGCCCTCACACAAGATAATAAAGAATCGTACATGGTCCCGAGTGCAACTAGAATTTTACCTTTTACACCTTGTTGTTTTAAACATTGCAATAATTTATCATGACGGACACAGTCGAAGGCTTTTTTAAAGTCTACAAAAGCCACGTAAAGTTTCCTACCTCTTTTACTCATACAATTTTGGATAGCAGCGTATAATGTAAATATTTGATCAACAGTTGAGTACTTTTTGCGGAATCCAGCTTGGCTTTCAGATATTAAATGACTACTTTCTAACCAATTATATAAACGTGTATTCAGTATGGATGTATAGCATTTGGAAATAATACTAAGGAGAGATATTCCTCTATAATTGTCAGTATTTTCAGGATCGCCTTTCTTGTAAATTGGAATTATTATTGCCTTAGTCCATTCCTGAGGATAGACACCTTTATTGAAAATTGTATTGAACAGTTTTGTCAAATAAATGTGTACATTCTTTCCCCCAGCTTTCAACATTTCAGCAGATACGTCATCAAACCCGCCAGCTTTACCAATATTTAACTTACCTAACGAATAACTTCATGTTATGATATTGATTTATTGAGAACATGATCCGTTTCATCAAATGCATTTGTTTCTATGTTATAGTCCTGTACATCATCTTCAGCACCGTTTTGAAAAACAAGTTTGAAATGTTTGAACCAGTCATTAATATTAATGTTATTCTTGATTTTTTCTTTGTTACCACAACCCAAGGTTCTAAGTTGCTTCCAAAATTGTGAAGCATTGTTAGTTTCCTTAGTCAATGATTCCATCTTTTCTTTTTTATAATTCTGTTCTTTAGTCTTCAACATATACCTGTATTTTTTCTTTGCTTCAACATATAATAGTCTAGTTTCTTCAACCTGAACCTTAAGATCAATCTGATCTTTAAGTTCTTTTTCAATGTTGGCTTTTTTTCCGCAATTTCCTGAATGTATTCCATTTTTGTCTCGTTTCTTTTCTTACTTCGTAACAGTCTTTGTCAAACCACGGAGAGCGTTTCTTCTTGTTAACGTCAATAGATTTCACCATGCACACACTAGAATCCTTTAGACATTGAACAACATTATTTAGAGAGAGAGAGAGAGAGAGAGAGAGAGAGAGAGAGAGAGAGAGAGAGAGAGAGAGAGAGAGAGAGAGAGAGAGAGAGAGAGAGCTAGAGAGAGAGAGAGAGAGAGAGAGAGAGAGAGAGAGAGAGAGAGAGAGAGAGAGAGAGAGAGAGAGAGAGAGAGAGAGAAAGAGATCTGTGGTTCTTACTCTTGAGTCCATAAAACTAAACTAAAACAAAACAAATAAAAAGATAGGCAGTAAACATTACAAGACGAACTAAGGACACAGTCTCTCTCTCTCTCTCTCTCTCTCTCTCTCTCTCTCTTGAAGAAAATGTTTTTACAAGGGAGGCCACTGACAGGCAAACAACTAAGAGTGATGCTCCTTCGATCAACGCCGCCATTGCAGTCACAGAACCCTGAGGCGATCACGGAAGGGGAGGAGACAGTTCTAATCCACCTCTTCCGCTTTTTGCGTGTTCTCACTTCGAGTTTCCCTCTTCACGTTTGTTATATTTTTGTCTTCTTCAACGTTTAAGGCGACGCGAAATGGAAGGAAACCACTTTTGGAAGCAATTTCCATTTTGAACACTTGAAATTGTTTCTCCCTATCTCCAATTTTTCTTTGTTCGTAATTCATTCCTTCCCTTACCAGTGGTCTTCCTGCCACTCTATAATTAATAAACTTTTATAATGCATTTGACCAGTGGTCACTGATACCGACAGTGGTCATTTTGACATTAATTCCACTTTTTCACTGCTTAACAGCTTATTAGTGTGCTATGAGCAATACTGCACCTTGTACAATGTAGTGACAGTAAATACTCTGCTAAGAAGCAAATTTAGATTTTCAAGTCAGTGACCACTGGTCATTGTCACTGACCACTGATCATCTACATTGTACAAGGTGCAGTAATACCCATGACACCATAATAAGTTCTTAAACAGTGACAATGTGGAAATTACGTTAAAGTGACCACTGGTCAGTGGCGGTCACTGGACATCTGCATGATTCATGTGCATAAATTATCTTGTGACAGGAAATAAGTTGTTAAGAATCAAATTTTGATTTTGAAGTCAATGTGACCACTGGTCATTGCTACAGACCACTGGCAATCTACACTGTACAAGGTACAAAAATCTTGTACAAAACATGTCACATCGACACATGGACATATATAGACACCCGGACATATAGACACGCGGACATATAGACACGTGGACATATAGACCTGTAACCATCCTAAAATAGCTTTTCCCAAATCGATGGGGCTATCGAGAATACAAACTAACATGAGTTTCGATTTAAATCGATACGTTTCTGAAAAATAATTTGAGTTTAAGGCTCGGATAATTTGTTAAAAACATTCTCATGTTATTCAGGCTTCAAACACGAATTGTTGACAGATCGACAGACAGTACATACGTTATATTCCACTAAGATTCCCAACATTGAACGATAACTTATTCCCTTTGAGGTACAGCAGAGGGTTTCTAGAGAAGAAGCCCCCGTTTATTGAGGAGGATGAGGGTGGGGTGTGGGTGTCGTCTTCTCTGAAGACCCTTTGTTACCCAGCTCGCTCTCAAGTTTCTTTGCCCTGCATAGGAGTGCCAGTGTTTGAATGTGAGGCTAGAATCCTAATTTGAATAAGATCGATAGCTGAACGATTTTCCTGTATTCGACACCCCCACGTACACCCCCCCCCCCCCCCCCCCACCACCACCCACACACACACAACACACACACACTGAGAGAGAGAGAGAGAGAGAGAGAGAGAGAGAGAGAGAGAGAGAGAGAGAGAGAGAGAGAGAGAGAGAAAGAGAGAGAGAGAGAGAGAGAGAGATAAAGAGAAAGGGAGGGAGAGAGAGAGAGAGAGAGAGAGAGAGAGAGAGAGAGAGAGAGAGAGAGAGAGAGAGAGAGAGAGAGAGAGAGAGAGGGTTAGAGAAAGACAGACAGACAAATGACTATTAGATCATAGAGGCACTGGTTTAGAATTAACGTTTGAGAAAGGTGGGGCTATAGACCAGAGGGTGTTATAAGCTGAAGGGGGGAGGTGTGGCAGACGAAGTACAGCAGTCAGACATACAACACAGGGACAGGCAGACAAGGGACACAGCTGATGTGATCAGCAATTATGCTTAGTAAGGAACATGATATCAAATTAAAGCCAGCCACATAAACATACATAGGCAGGAAAAACAGCAGACAGTTATCACATAACAGCAAGTCAGTGTTTTGAATACATTAGTCAAATATATGAAATTACCCCAGACTGAAGTAACAAACAAACAAAGAAACAAAGAACACGTAAACAAATAAGTAAGCAAAAACACAACACAACCAAACAAATAAACTAAATAAATAAATAACTAAACAAACAAACAAACAAACAAACAAATAAATACATACATACATAGCTTGAGTTGGTATATAACAAACATCACGTAGGCCTACAACAAGATAAAAAGGTAAAAAGGTAAAGGTAAAGGTGTCCTATAGCCTATCGGCCGTAGGGGGCAGTGAACTGTTAGAGGTTCACCATGTCAAGGGCACGGCATCATGGAAGGCGGAGCCCATCCCTCTCCTTCCGCCGCCTTTTAACCTTCCCTGAACGAATCAGGTACTCATTCACTGCTGGTTTGGACAGAGAGGGTTTTCAGGCCAGAAAAATCCGACTCCAAGCTGGACTCGAACCAGCGACCCTCCGCACTACAGCCGAGCGCTCTAACCACTCGACCACGGGCCCCTATAAAGAAAGAAGAAAAGAATGATAGGAGGTTTTACGTCCTCATAGCGGAAAGCCCTTAGGGACAAGAAAAAAAAAAGAAAATAAAAAGAAAGAAAGATAAAAACAAAGATAAATTTAAGCAAGCACCCGACCCATTGGTTATATTGGTAGGGAATGGAGAAGGGAGATGTGTCTTCAATGCGTTCAATGACGGGATTATCAATGTCGGAGCTTAACCCTCTAAAATCTACTCTCACCTTCTAAACCTACCGCGAGCAAAAAACACATTGGCATGGTTGCTGTGTACATCTCTACCATAAAGACCCTCCACGTCACGTGTCACATTCCCTCTTATACTAGGAAGATTTCTTAAGATTCCTTACTAGCTATAAGAGGGAAAACACGTGAAAATCGTGATTTTGACACGTGACGTGCGGGGTCTTTAAAGACCCCCCACGTCAAGTGTCACATTCCCACTTATGCTAGGAATATTTCTTAAGATTTCTTACTAGCTCTAAGAGGGAAAACCGTGATTTTGACATGTGACGTGGTGGGTCTTTAAACAGTTTTCGGTCCAGTTTTCCGGAATAGCAGTAAGCTCCTCTGCTATATAGGGGCTCACGGTCGGACACAGGTGAAACCCCCCCAACAAACATGCCACAACCTATGACCTTGGGTCGTTGGAGGCACCAAGCGTGTCTGACAGCTCTTCTCCATTCTTGTCTGTTGCCTGTCATTCTGTCGTACTCTCCAAAGGTCAGTGCTGCCCACTGACGGACACAGTGTGGGGACTTGTGTTTTCTGCAGGACAGTCTTTTCTGTCACTTTGTCCTTTGGCATGTCAGCTCTAGAGAGGATGATGATTTGTTTCTCTCTCGCGAAGCTAAATGATCGGTTGATGTGGTGTTTGCACTGTGTTAAGCTAAATGATCGGTTGATGTGGTATCTGTACTGTGTTAAGCTAAATGATCGGTTGATGTGGTGTTTGCACTGTGTTAAGCTAAATGATCGGTTGATGTGGTATTTGCAATGTGTTAAGCTAAATGATCGGTTGATGTGGTATTTGCAATGTGTTAAGCTAAATGATCGGTTGATGTGGTATTTGTACTGTGTTAAGCTAAATGATCGGTTGATGTGGTATTTACACTGTGTTAAGCTAAATGATCCGTTGATGTGGTATTTGTACTGTGTTGAGCTAAATGATCGGTTGATGTGGTATTTGTTAAGCTAAATGATGGAAGTTCAGTTTAACGTCGCGTATCGGCTTTCGCCATGTACGACGGGCTGAACAAACCAACCAGGATATAAACAAAAATTTATGTTCCTGAATCACTGTCTTAGCCAAAAGGCCGAGAAGCGATCAGAACTAAATGATCGGTTGATGTGGTATTTGTACTGTGTTAAGCTAAATGATCGGTTGATGTGGTATTTGCACTGTGTTAAGCTAAATGATCGGTTGATGTGGTATTTGTACTGTGTTAAGCTAAATGATCGGTTGATGTGGTATTTGTACTGTGTTAAGCTAAATGATCGGTTTATGTGGTATTTACACTGTGTTAAGCTAAATGATCCGTTGATGTGGTATTTGTACTGTGTTGAGCTAAATGATCGGTTGATGTGGTATTTGTACTGTGTTAAGCTAAATGATCGGTTGATGTGGTATTTGCACTGTGTTAAGCTAAATGATCGGTTGATGTGGTATTTGTACTGTGTTAAGCTAAATGATCGGTTGATGTGGTATTTGTATAAGCTAAATGATCGGTTGATGTGGTATCTGTACTGTGTTAAGCTAAATGATCGGTTCATGTGGTAACGTGTTAAGCTAAATGATCTTGATGTGGTGTGTGTCTAAATGATCGGTTGATGTGGTATGTGTACTGTGTTAAGCTAAATGATCGGTTGATGTGGTATTTGCACTGTGTTAAGCGATCGGTTGATGTGGTATTTGTACGTGCGCTAAATGATCGGTTGATGTGGTATTTGTACTGTGCTAAGAAGTGATAATTATTTGACTGTTAGTTGTAGAGGTTCATGCTAACGACGATCTCGAGCAGTGTGTGTCTGTGGGTGCGTGTATGTGCGTGTGTGTGTGTGTGTGTGTGTGTGCGCGCGCGCGCACACGCGTGTGTGTGTGTGTGTATGTGTGTGTCTGTGTGTGTGTGTGTGTGTGTGTGTGTGTGTGTGTGTGTGTGTGTGTGTGTGTGTGTGTGTGTGTGTGTGTGTGTGTGTGTGTGTGTGTGTGTGTGTGTGTCTGTCTGTCTGTCTGTCTGTCTGTGTGCGTGTACGTGCGTGCGTGCGTGCGTGCGTGCGTGTTTGTGAGTATTTGCGCGCGCGAGTTGCCATTGCTGTTGTTGTTGCTGGTGTTGCTTGTGTGTTTTGCAGTGGATGCTTTGGACTTTACGACAGAATGTAAGAACCATATTTGATTGATATATTCTTATTACATTTCCAGCAGTGTGCACATTTAACAATGATTGAAAGGCTACTAAAGTTGTGTGCTATCTAATCTCATTTTGAAAACAACAGCAATATGTTCATTTAAAAAAGAGAACATCTTGTCTACAGAAAAGGCACACGACATAAAAAGATGATAAAGACAATGACAGTAAGAAGCATATTGCTGGATATGACACGTAGATTAATACATGTAGAACCACAACGTGTGAAGATTTAGACACTAAATGTATTACGCTGGCAATGTAATGAACCATTGACATAAAATAAAGTCAATCATCAAACGCTATTTGAAATTTTGACTGGCCATTTCTATCCCGAATATTTAACTTCTAAAAGGATATCTATCAAATATTATGACCTTTGGCCTAATAAAAAAGGACTCAATAACGGCAACCGATCATACGTTATGAGAACCCACCAATGACTGAAATCAGTCTCCTATCATGACAAAATCAGTCAATCACCCAGGACGATAAAATGGCACAAAACAATCTATATCAAACGAATCATACCTTTTTGAAACCGTGGTAGTAAATGAGGCCAATTTATTTATTTGATATGCATGTATGCACTAATAAGTATTTCATACATATGCAGACAGATAGACACAAACAAAACCACACAGATACACACCAATATGCGCGCACACATGCAAACACACACACACACACACACACACACACACACACACACACACACACACACACACACACACACACACACACACACATTGATCAGAATGCTCATTCTCTCTACCACATTCCCTACACTGTTGTTTTGCTTAGGTTTTTTTAATAGTAATTTTTTTTAAAGGGATTGAGGTACAGAAATGCAGAGACAGCGACAGAGAGACAGACAGAGACAGACAGACATGGAGAGGCAGGCATACGTTATATGAACAAAATGAGAACATCAACATCACTCAAATACCCTGTGCGCTGTATATATATAAAAAATATCATCGATCACACGAAACCAATTTCACGTTATGAAAACCCAGCCCATCAATCACAACAGCTTTGCCTCTACTCATGAAACCAGTCTCCAGGAGCTAAACCAGTTCAACACTTATTATTATTAATAAAAGAAAAAAAATCGATCAATACATAACAGAAGGATTTAGAGGGGAATTTATCGATCAGTCCAATACGTCGACTAGGAAACGGTTAAAAAAAAAGATGAGGAGGATTGTTGTCTCTGAATCTACTGCAGGGCGAGAACGGTTACTACTTCTTTAACGTTTCCTTTGTGTTGCTATCTGTCAGTATGTCTCTGTGTTCTTCGTTCTTCAGTTTCGTTCTTTCAACCTTCTTCTTCGCTTCTTCCTTGGTGATGACCAACTTCTTTATATATAAGCAATTGTACACACATTTTCTCTTTATTGAAAAACACACACACTTCCTTTAGCTCTTTTCTTTATGATTGTTTAACATATAGGTCTATTTTTCTCTTATCTGTTTTGTTTTCCATTTTCATCCATTCTCTTTTTTCTCTCTTTGCTGTAGCCATTCTTTGGCACATTTCTTCATATATATTTTAATCCTCATTCACGCTTTCCATCTCTCTCTCTCTCTCTCTCTCTCTCTCTCTCTCTCTCTCTCTCTCTCTCTCTCTCTCTCTCTCTCTCTCTCTCTCTCTCTCTCTCTCTCTCTCTCTCTCTCTCTCTCTCTCTCTTGGGACAAATTAGTCGCCTTAAAGTGCAATATTCAACGGATCAGATAAAAAAAATTGTGGAAAATGGTTTGAAGCAGGAAAAAGAAAAAGAAAATACTTTTTCACAAGGATACGATGTTATTATCTCCGGTTGAGAAAGGTTCACATTACATCGTGTGAAATCATGTGCTTCTTAGGGTTGCTGTTTTTAAAAAAAGTTGTCCTTTAGAAGTGCGTTTTTTGTCCATTGTAGATAATTGGTTTAGCCAGTTTTATTTCGTTGCATTTTTGGTCTTTATTTTTTTAGGCAATAGATTTTTGTCCAAAATGGAACTTTTCCGGAAGCGATTCCGTTTCTCTTCTTTTTTTCCAGCATATGTTTAAAAACATTTATTTCCTTCTTTCTTTCTTTGTTTCTGTCCTAGAAACAATAAAACTGGGAGATAAGGTAACGCAATAAAGGGACGCTCTCTAATTGAAATGTTAACATCCCATTGTTTAAAGGCACACTGGGGTTTGTTTCCCTGTGCATTTAAACCTGCGCATGGGATTTGCTGCCGTGGGCGGTCTTTACAGGAGTTGTGTACCTTTTCAGATTAAGGCATAGTTTTTCTTTCGTTTTTTCTTTCTTTCTTTCTTTCCTTCTTTTCCTTTTCCTGAGATTGTTTTGGCTCATGTTGACATCATCAACACCATATTTTTTATTTATTGAGATGCTGATCAAGCGTTCAATGCATGAATCAGTTGTAGAACAGTCGGGATAACAAGGAGTAAACGAGCTATTGTTTCTATGAACAGGCTTTTTATTCCTGAAAAATCATAAAACAATGCTGTCTACCTTAATTTCACATGTTCATCATTTCACAAGCAAACATACAACAAACAAAATAACAAAACGACTAACCAACCCCAAAGGACAAGCATGTTAAAAAATGTAGGAAATAAAGTTTGCATAATTGAAAACAGACATTGTTTTGGAATGTTTCTTTCCCTAAAAAGATAATGCACATCTTCGTCTAAAACACTGGGGAAAAACGTTAACATTTACCGTAAAGCTAGTATTGCTGTTCCCACCTATGCTTTGACATATTGTTGATGCCAGCTGATCATCACTCACCTTACAACTGTCCTCAGCGCCCACCAAACCGTTGACGGTAACCGTCTCCCCACACCCCACACACCCTGGACCACGGAACGGAGACAGTCGGGTCTGAGCCTGCCCTGGTCCCAGCAAGCTCTGAGTCAGAGTGATCTTGGACCCAGAACCCGCCATGGAACTGGAGCCGGTGGTGAGCCCTCCGGAGGCGCTGGTGCTGTTGTGTACTCCACCCCCACCAGCTCCGTAGTAGAGTCTCAGCGAAGAGTTGCACGCCTCCGATCGGCCAGGAATCCCCGAAGGGCCTTTCCCGTTGCTGGTGGACGGCAGGTGGAGACTGTGGGTGGAGTGCAGATCTCCGGCAGTGGCTCCGTAGAAGGACACGGTGCGGAGACTGCCCCCTGTCCTCCCCGCGCCTCCGGAGTTCATCCTCAGCCTGTGCTCTTCTTTCAGCAGGTTCAGAGAGGCTCGCCCTTTCCCCGCCAGGTCCGTGTCCGACTTGCAGGGCAGTCCTGATGCCAGTGTGCCGTCCAGGGGGTTGAGGTTGGGCACCGAGCACCTGCGTGTGCCGCCAGCCCCTGCCGCCCGGGACCCCGCGAACTGGTTCGCCTGGCGACGGCGCATGCTGGCCCGGTTTTTGCGTGACAACGTTCCCTTCCGACTCAGCATTTTGGACGTTTGGGGGCTGGCCTGATATTAAGTGAGTGTTCTAGGTCTGGAGACAGAGAGGCTCCAACTGGGCTGGCGTGGAGGTAAATACATCAGATTGCCCGCTTTCGAGGGCTGTCCGTAGTAGTAGTGGCAGGCATCGAGTAAACGAGCCTTCGTGTTGGCATAATAGTCCCCGCGAGCTGGATAAAGTCTGACATTTTTCAGCAATTACTGTCAGGCCAGTTACCAGTCGGGCAAATGGAAGATAGAATGGGTTTGCATACCATCAGTTCCTGATGGAAAAATGATTGAACCTCTCTCTAACCCATGTTTTCCATACTGTTGTGCTAAAGGCAATAACATTAGAGCGGGAACAAAGTCAGTGTGAGATCGTTTCGTTCAAGCCTTTGGATATGCAGGATTCGCAATTATGTTGCAGTGATTTTATATTTTTGAGTCTTGAGCACAGTGTCATGCTCAAAAGTCTTGCCAGCTTTTGTTGTGATATATTTGAACTTGCACATCTGTACATGTGACTTCAAAGACATCTACTCGTAAGAGACAATGGTTTCATTTTTGGCACCTGTTTAAACCTCTTTACAAAGCATCAAATGTTGTCTCTCTTTGCATGTCTTGTAACATCTTGTGAAAGTTTAATTGAACTTTTCGTGACACTACGTCGTCAACAGTTCATTCACAATAAGACGTGCTCCACACAACACTGCATTGCAGCTTTCATACCCAAAGTGTTGGTGTATCCGTAAAACTGCACATTGAAAACGTTATTCAAAGCACATTTCCTTGTTTGTTGTCTTTCTTGTTAAGTTTCTGTTCGAAGCAGAATTTGTGTTTTAGTACACATCACGAGTTAATGCCTGATCTTGATTAGAGCATGAACTATCATAGCCTCTTCGCTCATCGTATTCCTGCCCCAACCCCTCTCTCTTTCTCACCCTCTCTCTATCTGTTTCCTTTCTGTTCTTATTCCAGTTGTATCTCAATGGAATTTCGAAATCTTAAACTTGCTCCTGGATTGAAATAAAATGGGATTTAAGTATCTCTACTTTACAGAAAACATGACATAAACATGCTTACTTTTCTCATAATGTCATGAAACTGTTGGAGCACATAACAATTGTCTAATGCAATTTGCTCTCAGAAGACAAAAGAAAGTACACCAGTTTTGTATTTTCAAATTTTGCTTTTGTTTTCTTTAAAACAAAATCATATCCATATCCGATCAACTTGTCCGTTTTATGATTTAAAAATAAATGCACACCTTAGTGAAATACTATGAGTATTTGTGCTATATCTTTTAGTGGGTTTTTTTATATACCTTACTTATCCCGACCTATCATGTTTTTGTTCCTTTTTTAACCATTGTTAAAACCCTCTAATACCGCCATGTCTTCCTCTACAACGAATACGTGTAATACCTTATGCATAGAGTAGGTCAAATCAGGATGAGCTAAGGTTGCTACTTATCAGTTGAAAGGGCAACTATGCTACATGATCAAATAGTCTGATTTTATCGTTTCACAGTTTGCAAGTTCGCGCCTTTTTCTATTAAAATAGGTTTTTGGATATTTTCTTTAAATTAAGTTGAGTGAAAAACTTAATAATTATTTGCTTTGTTTTACAAACTTAGAAAAATAGCCTGCATTACCTTTACGCACAAAACATAGACATACACACACATACACTCACACATGCGCATATACACCCATCCACCCACCCGACTACACACACACACATACACATACACATACACATACACACACACACATACTCACACACACACATACACACACACGCGCGCGCATGTACGCATGCGACTATGCAATACGTGAGGGAGCGTGTCTATTTCTCGTTAGGGATGACAGGAAGGACGGGGAGGAAAACGAGCCCCCCGGTCTCACTGATGACTACTTTTCCCCCCGATAGGGCTCATTGAAAAGAACATTACTGACACACTGTCTCATTAACTGTGACACGTGATCTCGTCTCACAGAATTGATTTTCTCATTGAAGCACCCCTTACCCCTACCCTACTTTACCACAGCAATTTCATTTCCCTTACTCGCCATTCTATCTGTATATTTATGCTCGTTCCAGTTCTTATCTGGGAGAAAAACGTATCGGTGACCTGAGATATATTACCTTTGTCAACCTGTTTTAGAGACCACGCATCCCTTATGTAGGAATTTGTTGTAAGCATACGGTATTGTTTTTCTTTGTGTACACTTCTGTTCTCAGGAAAGGGGAGTACTTTAGAATATGTGTGTGTGTGTGCGTGTGTGTGTGTGTGTGTGTGTGTGTGTGTGTGTGTGTGTGTGTGTGTGTGTGTGTGTGTGTGTGTGTGCGTGCGTGCGCGTGCGTGTGTGTGCGCGTGTGTGTGTGTGGTTGTTGTTAATTAATTTAATGTTTTTTCACTTAAACGTGATATTAGACAGTGTGTGTGTGTGTGTGTGTGTGTGTGTGTGTGTGTGTGTGCGTGTGTGTGTGTGTGCGTGTGCGTGCGCGTGTGCGCGTGTGTGTGTGTGTGTGTGTGTGTGTGTGTGTGTGAGTGTCTGTAAAAACCCCAACATAACTGCGTTCCAATTGTGGCACCTAACGTATTCAATAAATCGTCCTGAACATTGATAGAATGGCTCCTCATGCTTTAAGGATGATGCACATTATGTCTGCTCTAATGATAATCCAATATTAAAGATCTAAAGGACCAAAATGGAAATATTATTTTACATAGGGGACAAAGTCCCCCCCCCCCTCTCTCTCTCTCTCTCTCTCTCTCTCTCTCTCTCTCTCTCTCTCTCTCTCTCTCTCTCTCTCTCTCTCTGTATGACTGTGTGCGAACGTTTGTGGAGTATGTGTGTACATATGTGTGTGTGTGTGTATGTATGTGTGTGTGCGCACATTACCAAAAAAGGTAAAGGTGTCCCATAGCCTATCGGCCGTAAGGGCAGTAAACGGTTAGAGGTTCACCGTGTCAAGGGCACGGCATCATGGAAGGCGGAGCCCATCCCTCTCCTTCCGCCGCCTTTAACCTTCCCTGAACGAATCAGGTACCCATTTAACTGCTGGGTGGACAGAGAGGGTTTTCAGGCCAGACAAATCCGACTCCAAGCTGGACTCGAACCCGCGACTTTCCGCGCCACAGCCGAGCGCTCTAACCACTCGACCACGGGCCTCTCAAGCGTGTAGGCCCAGCAGCGGTGCCCAATAATCAGCGCAAATCCACCCACCCCAAGGGCCACTTGTCCCACTTGGTTTCACTTTACAAAATCTACATATAAAAGACATGTTATTATCACCCACGGAGTTTACGGAGCGATGGTAATATTGTTTTTGTTGTGTAAGTGGCTGTGTGTGTGTGTATGTATGTATGTATGTATGTATGTATGTATGTATGTATGTATGTATGTATGTATGTATGTATGTATGTATGTATGTATGTATGTATGTATGTATGTATGTATGTATGTATGTATGTATGTCTGTCTGTCTGTATGTATGTATGTATGTATGTGGGTTTGTTAGCAGCATATCACCATGAAAGAATACAGATAGGAAGATGAAACTTGATGTGCATGTAGGCTAGGTACTGTAGATGTGCCTTTTGGTGTCAAGATCAAGGTCATGACCTTGACGTATGACCTTGAAAACTTAAAATCTATTTTTAGCCATATCTCGGGCACCAGTCAACATATGATGTTGAAACTTGGTATGAAGTTGACCAATCAAGGTCAAGGTCAAGGAGATCGCTGGACCCTGAAAATCGGGGGTCGGAAAAATCGAGTTCCCAAGATAAAAGCATATCACCATGAAGGAATAAGGATAGGAAGATGAAACTTGATGTGCATGTAGGCTAGTTGTAACTGAAATTTGAAAAGTCGTCTCCTACGATGTAATGTTTTGACAAAAGGGAATTGGAGTGATGAGGCACCTTCTTCTGTGTGTCTCTAACTCTCTTTTTCTTTACATGTTTGACTTTCTCTCTGTGTCTGTCTTATGCGCAATATTGTAGATAAGCTAAGAAGCGAGTGTGTGTGTGTGTGTGTGTGTGTGTGTGTGTGTGTGTGTGTGTGTGTGTGTGTGTGTGTGTGTGTGTGTGTGTGTGTGTGTGTGTGTGTGTGTGAGAGAGAGACTCACAGAGAGAGAGAGAGAGAGAGAGAGAGAGAGAGAGAGAGAGAGAGAGAGAGAGAGACAGACAGACAGACAAACAGACACAGAGAGAGACAGAGAGAGACCCAGAGAGAGAGAGAGAGAGAGAGAGAGAGAGAGAGAGAGAGAGAGAGAGAGAGAGAGAGAGAGAGAGAGAGAGAGAGAGAGAGAGAGAGAGAGAGAGAGAGAGAGAGACAGAGAGACTCACATGGAGAGACAGAGACAGAGACAGACAGTTATGGATTTGTGTGGTGGGAATAAAATGGACATTTGAATATGAATTGATTGTAACTTGTCTCTGTCTCTGCCTCTCTCTGTCTGTCTATCTGTCTGTGTTTATGCTTGTCTCTATCCCTCTATTTATCCCCCCCTCCTCTCTCTCTCTCTCCCTCTCTCTCTCTGTCTCTCTCCCTCTCTCTCTCTCTCTCTCTCTCTCTCCCTCTCTCTCGCTCTCTCTCTCTCTCTGTCTCTCTCTCCCTCTCTCTCTCTCTCTCCCTCTCTCTCTCTCTCTCTCTCTCTCTCTCTCTCTCTCTCTCTCTCTCTCTCTCTCTCTCTCTCTCTCTCTCTCTCTCTCTCCCGCGGGAATATTTACAAGTAGCAAGCGTGACGGCGGCTCTCCTTCTCAAGCAATATAATGTGTGTGTTAGCGATTGGACTGCTATGAAGTTTGGTACAGTGATTTATAAAGTGTGTGTGCGTACAATCGTACCCTTGGATTGTTATGAAGGTTAGTGTATGGACTGAAACTTAGCTATAAACAATTAACCATATTAATGAAGGAAATAGATTTTTACCGGTCCATGTAGTGCTGTACTCAGTCCGACCTGGTGACCCAGATTCATTTGCACGTGAAACTCGCACTGGTTGCACGAGGTATGGGAAGAATATTGTCGTGCTAGGAGGCGTGTGTTAAAAAAGAAAAGAAAAAGAAAGAAAAAAGAAATGGAACAGAATATTTCCTCTCCACTCGCCCAGCCCAATATTGTGTACTTCATCGATTGGCGATTCTCACAGATGCAGCAAAATGTGCAAGTACACTTGAATGGGATTAGAGATAACATAGATGAAAAGTTTTCCAGCCTTGAAAGCAACATTATAAAACTCTTGACAGAAATCAGCCAGCTGAAAGAAAGTGTTTCAAAGAATGTGACTGACATACAAGAACTGAAAGAAGACAACAATGCCGTGATGGACAGGCTGGATACGTTAGAAAGAAAACTTGAGTCAGCAGAACAAGAATCAAAGGTCTGCAATCTTAGGTTTTTGAATGTAGAGGAAGCGGAGTGGGAAGACGATCACATCACCACGAGTATAGTCATTGACATGCTGACTGACTTTTCTCAAAAGGACAACTGGCGACAAGAAGACATTGCAAGGGTGTACCGCATCGGCAGACCACAACAAAGCAGAAATGACCCCCGCCTCATCTTGGTCCAATTTTGTTGCTGGGCAGACAAAATGGCCGTGCTGGGAGATAAGGATCTGAGGGAGAGTCTTAGAACCCATGGAATCAGGGTGGCCTCAGACCTAACCTCCAGGCAAAGGGAAATGCTGGAATTCCATCGAGGTCAGGGGAAAATTGCGTACATTCACAGTGGCAAGCTCCATGTTAGAGACAGACAACCACCCCCCTATGGAAACGAATCTGGTGAACATGGTCACCCTGCATCTGGGGAACGAAGGGAAGCCTGGCATTCAGCACACACTCGGGAGCAACGTGGGTACAGCAGAAGCATGAGGCCCCCTCAACACCAACATCAAAGAAATGACAGACATCAATGCCTGGATCAACAAGCTAGGCACCCTGACAGCTTCCAGCACAACAGTCGGGCCCCCTATGGTGATCGGCCTGACAGCAGGTACAACTCTTCTCGGCGATACCAGCCCTTCAAACAACGTAGTCTGCAGAGACAAGTCATGGACAACACAGCCAGTCACTCAAAGCAAAGAGAACAAAATGAACATGTGCCAGCTGACCCGGGTGCATATTCCTACAGCGAGGCATTGACACATCATGACTCAAATGGGCAGAAAAGTGTCGACCACAGAACTATTGTTGTGGTGAGAGACAGATCAGACTCACGTGATACACGGGTAATAGATGGGGTAAACAACAAACAGAACCAGGGCGCTGACAGCGTGCAGGGTGAAGGGGTCCATACCACACCCCCTTCTGGTAATGACTGTACCATCCCTGATTATGGTAAAGGCAGTCAGCAATTGATAGTTGTGGGTGAGTGTGGTGACAATCATGATGATGTAAATGATGTCTTGGTTTCAAATAAAAATGACAAAAAAGGGACTGACATTGACAGCCAAGGGAAAGACAAAGATGATGTTGACGTGACAATTGACCACGAAATCACATTGGTAAAGGTAGTCGCAAACACTTGCAATCAAGACAGCATGACAGATGCTTCACAAGTGGAGAATATTGTCCCACAAAATATATGGCAAATCACAGAGCAAAATCACAGAGCAAAACTGCACAAGCACTATTCTGACCAAACAAGACGAGACAAACAAGACAGGGACAGATGGTGTTTCTAGCGAAATTGAGACTGTTGACCAACAAACTGACAAAAAAGACAAACAGAACAGAGGGCGTACGCGTGACAAAGGAATCAAAGAAACGGCTGCCAGTCAGGAGTCTGTGGCTCCAATACGCAGTCCACGCCCAAAACGCAATGCATCTCTTTCACAACTGGGTAAAAGCAAAAGCTCTGAAAAAGCAGCATTATTGAGTTCTTCAAAAAAGCAGATTCGGGAAATCACTCAAAAGCCAAAGCAAATACACAACCCCCAAAATTCATGTCTAAGGAGGCTAGTTCCTCAAGAGGCAGCAAATAGGGATTCGGCCAGGCCACATTATTTCACAGTGAATTATTGGCTTATAAGGTGAAAGAGAATAAAAATGTTGAAAGAGATTCAGTGCGTGATAATATTGATTTTTCTCGTGTACAAAATGTAAATAAGAATAGAAATAATATTTCATTTCTTAATTACAATGTTAATGGTTTACTTCATAAGTTAAATAACAATGATTTCATTTCATTTCTCTTGTGTTACGACTTTATTTGTCTTACTGAAACTTTTATTGGGGTTGACTTTGAAAACTCATTGCTTAATGATTATGTAATATTCACAGCAAAAGCAAAGAAACTTTCCCACCATGGAAGATATTCTGGTGGGGTCATTGTCCTTGTTAGAAAACATATTGCAGAATATACTGAAAGTGTTGATGTTGATCTTGAAAATATTGTCGTTCTCAAAATTCGGAAACATTTGTTTGGTACTAATAAGGATACAATGTACATGTGTTCATACATTCCACCATGTGATTCTCCTTTTTGGAAACCACAGCAGGGGTACTTTGGAATTGAATTATTAGAACAATGTTTAACTGATATGTATTATGTGCATGGAGAATTTCACATTCTTTTAAATGGTGATTTTAATGCGAGAACTGCAGACAAAAATTACTCCTTTTCTGGTGACAGCAATGATTTTGAGGAAACCACATTCCCAAACAATAATGATTTTTTAAGGAAATCACAGGGGAGGCTTATTGATTCATTCGTACCACCTGGTTTCCTACCAAACGGTAGAAGATTGGGGGTTAATACTTGTGTGTGAAGTTTGGACAGGGGAAGGGAAGTATTTTATCACAACAAAAATGCAACGAAGCGGAACACTCTTTGCAAGATAAACGAAAGTTCATTTTGGCAGCATCTGATGTAATTTTAGGTAACGCTGTTTTTGTTTGTTATTCATGCAAAGATTAAAACTGGAAATATCACTTTAAAATCTTTAAGTTCTTAGGGTCAATGTTGTCCACTTTGTAAATTAAGATATTCAAATGAAAAATAATTGGGCCATAGTTATGCAATTCGTACCACTATCACGTAATTCGTACCTCCTACGTCTTTTCAATGGCGCAGCGTCAAAAATGCATTCAGGGGCCTGTTTTACGTGACATCAAACTTTTGATGAGAAAATGACATAAGAATTAATTTGACGTCACAGAGACTAACTGGAAGATTTAGAAGAGAGAATGGTCTATGGTTAAAACCAAGTCACGAGCGTCCTACCGTTGAATTAGTGCTATAAACCCCCTGGTACGATATCAGTAACTTGGTGGTACGAATTCCGTAACAGGTCTTGTAATTCGTACCTTTTGAAGAAAAAAGTATTTTTACGTTTAAGCCAAAGTACAAACATGATCTTTATAAGTATAGTATATAGTTATAGCCCTCTACCAGTAGTATCCACATTGAAAGTTTCATAGCTTTTGGATTATCTGCCCTTGAGATAGAGATCTCTATCCTTAGGGGGTACTGATTCAATAAGTGTCCCCTACCTGTACATACATAGGATATCTGGGAGATAGTATGGTTGATTATTCTATTACTTCTGTGGATTTATTATAATTTGTTAATTTCAAATATCTGGTCATTGAAAACATGGTTGATTCGGATCATTTGCCAGTTAGCATGAGGCTAGAAACTGAGGTGGATGTGGCAAATGTGGCAACAAATGAGAAACAAGACCAAAATGCGTCATATGAAAAATTAATTTGGAATAAGGAATTTGAAAGCAAATTTGTTGACTCGTGGGAAAGTGAATGCAATAAAAACAAAATCTTTATAGCCATAAATGAACTGGAAAATGATGTGAACAACTCTCTAGAAATGTTTGTTCAATGCTTGAAAGATTATAGTAAATGTATGATAAAACAGTGTAGTTCTGTTGTAATGAAAAGGTCAGGTTGGTTTGATGATGAATGTCACAGTGTGAAAAAAGAAACAAGAAGCAAATTAAATCGTTATAGAGCCGTCCGCAAACAAGTGTTAGCGAAAAAGGAAGGAGCTATGGCAGGAGCAGAAGAAGCCAGAGTACCTTTCGTAGATGCAAAGAAAGGATATCGCCATTTATTAAAAAGAAAAGAAAAGGACTTTAAAAGGCAAAAAGTAGAGGCACTGGCAAATGAGTCTGAAAATACTGCAGAATTTTGGAAGCAACTTAAAAACATGGGTTGTGCTAACAAGGAAAGAATTAAAAATAATATAAGTATAGACGACTGGCTTAAACATTTCAAGAAAATCTTCCAAAGTAATGAAGAAATTGAGAATGATTATGGTATTGAAGCTGATGTTCAAGATAATACAGATCACATTTTAAATACAGCTATATCTAAAGTGGAAGTTATACATGCCATAAGTAAACTAAAGAAAGGTAAAGCAACCGGGCTTGATGGCATCTCAGCCAAAATGTTAAAGTTGGGGGGTAACAATGCTGAACTATATTTAACTAAATGATATAATACAATTTTTGATAAAGGCATTTATCCTGCAGAATGGTCGAAAGCAATCATAATCCCAATTCATAAGAAAGGTGACCATGAGAATGTTGATAACTATCGAGGTGTTTCTCTTCTAAATATCATATCTAAATGCTACACATCTATATTAAATAAAATATTGTACACTTGGCTTGAAAGCAATCAATTGATCTCTGAGAGCCAAGCAGGTTTTCGTAAAAAGTATTTGACTGCTGACCAAATCTTTACATTACATGCTGCTATTCAAAACTGCATGAGTAAAAGAGGGAGACAACTCTATGTTGCTTTTGTAGATCTAAAAAAGGCCTTTGATTCTGTCAGACATGGCAAACAATTACAATGCTTAGAAGAACATAATGTGAAAGGTAAGTTTTTTGTTTCTCTTAAGGCTATGTACAATTCATTATTATCTTGTGTTCGAGTGAATCACGAGCTTTCTGACTTGTTCGAAACGCCCATCGGAGTAAGACAGGAATGTGTTATGAGCCCTACGTTATTTTCTGTTTTTATCAATCAGTTGGCAAATCATATAAATGATGAAGGTAAGCATGGTGTCAGGATTTTTCCAGATATATTTGAGTTATTTATCCTATTGTTTGCTGATAGCATTGCTCTTTTGTCAACTACACCAAGTGGTCTTCAGAATCAATTAAAGATATTAGAAACTTGTTGTGACAATATGAAATTAACCGTAAACTTAGACAAAACCAAAATTGTGGTTTTTAGAAAGGGGGGTTACCTAGGTAAACACGAAAAATGGTTCTATAAAGGTAACAGACTTGAAGTTGTTAACCACAGCTGTTTCTGGAGGAACATTTAGTTTATCTATATTTTCAGAAGTTGTTTCAAGCCAACTTTAGTTTACCATAAGTTGCTTTTCATAAATTACAATCACGAATATGTTGCAGTATGTGATTAAATTACTCATATTCAGTGGATATTGCTAGATGTTCACTCATGGGCAATTTTATTTATGTTTGTGTATTATTCAAGAATATTTTCTGCTAAATATGTTGTATAGCAAAATAAGTTTTTACCATAAATCTGATGGAAGAAATATATTAAAATTACAATGAAGAACATACAGCCCAAATATTTTTACAAGCAAAAGCTTGGTGCTGTTTTTATCTAAGATTTCTAAATTCAGTCTTTTAACTAAATAGCTTGATTTTGTATGGGGTGGAACAGCTGTGTAACGAGTACTGCTATTTAGGATTCAATTTCACAACTATGATAAGTGCTAAAAAGGGTACTCAACATTTAGTAACAAAAAGCAAAAAGGCTACATTTCAACTGAACAAAGTGTTTCAAAATTATAAAGAAATGCAAATGCGTAATTTTTTTAAAAATATTTGATACAAAGATCCAGCCCATATTATTATATGCTTCTGAGATCTGGGGTTTAACCCTTTCACCGCCAACCATATTTCAACCACAAATTTCCATTACATTTACCTGGGTAGAGAACAAAATCCATCTGCAGTATTGTGGATTCTTCTGTGACATATATAAAATAAGGTCTATCCTTACTTCCCCAAAACTAAGACAATAGGGTCTTTGGATAATAGACCCCATTTTGATGACACGGGTGTTAAATCATTGTGGTGCATAAATGCGACATTGGTGGTGAAAGGGTAAAACAGATTAGATCATATAGAAAAGGTACACATGTTAGCGTGCAAGAGATTCCTAGGTGTGCCACGCAGAACCCCAAACAAAACAGAATGTGGCCGTTATCCGCTTTATATCAATTCATATGTTGCATGTATTCGTTATTGGTTAAGGGTTTTACACATGAACTTTGAAAGGCTTCCACACAAAGCGTATTTGATGCTTTTAGAATTAGATAAATTAGGTAAACAATGCTGGGCTTCAAAGGTAAGGGGAATTTTGTGTTTGACAGGTTTTGGTCTTGTGTGGTATCAGCAAGGGCAAGTAAAAATGTTCTTGACTGAATTTAAACAAAGACTTATTGATATGTACATTCAAGAATGGACAGGTGCAATCAGAGATAGTGATAGATATGATAGCTATAGAACTTTTAAAACTGTATTTGAAAAGGAAAGATATCTTCTTGACATGGATACCTA
>JAGGCT020000675.1:22500-25000 GCA_017654935.2 Phymorhynchus buccinoides | reverse complement strand
CTCTCTCTCTCTCTCTCTCTCTCTCTCTCTCTCTCTCTCTCTCTCTCTCTCTCCACACAACATTTTAAGCGATTCTGTCAAGGCCTACCGATCTCCTGGACCGTGACCTTGACCTTGATCGGTATGCCATCATCAGCATAAGCCAAAGTACCTTCATGCCAAATTTGAAAGACTCTAAGACCAACGGGGTGGGAGTTATGGCCCCTTAACGATTTTTGGTTTTCAAGGCCGTACGCCAAGGTCAAGGTCACGACGGCGAACATGTTTGCGCGGATGCGTTCCTCTCATGGTGACACACCACCACACACAGAAGTGATTCTGTCAACCCATTCGAAAGATATCCTTGGGACAGACAGAAGGAGAAAAAATGACCCTCCGATTTTCAGGCTCCAGCGATCTTTTTTACCTTGACCTTGATTGGTATGCCATCATCAGAACGGGCATAAGCGAAACCACCTTCATACCAAGTTTCAACATCCTATGTCGATCGGTGCCCGAGATATGGCTAAAAATAGATGTTCGATTTTCAAGGTCATACGTGAAGGTCAAGGTCACGACGACAAAATGGTTTGCGCGGATCTCTTTCTATTAAGGTGGCACACCTTCACACAAAATTGGAAGCGATTCGGCGCACCCATTCGAAAGATATCCTTGGGACAGACAGAAGGAGAAAAAATGACCCTCCGATTTTCAGGCTCCAGCGATCTTTTTTACCTTGACCTTGACCTTCATCGGCGAAATGGTTTGCGCGGATCTCTCCCTATTAAGGTGGCACACCTCCACATAAAATTTGAAGCGATTCTGCCAACCCGTTCGGAAGATATCCTTGGGACAGACAGAAAAGAAAAAAAAATACAAACCAGCCCATCGCAAAGTCCGATCACCTATGGTGACGGACAAAAATGGACTCTCTCTTTTCCTGTGCCAGTAATGGAACATGAAACACCCCGATATTGCCTTTGCACCATCTGGTGTAACCCACGAAGTCACCAAAGTGTAATAGTCCTTGTAAACCATCTCTTCCCAGCAACGCAGTTTTTTGTTATTGACATAATTTGAGTGAAATTGATTTACCAAATCTGTCCACAACCCCTCTATCCTCTCCCCCCTTTCCCCAATGTTACCGAAAACATTCCTCATTCGATGACATCGCAATTCATTGATCTGTTTTGGTGTTATATCCGTGCCTCAACAATCCAAACAAGGGCGTCGCCGAGCGGCAGACATGTCCGTCACCAGCAATGCCACGCACTTGCGACACCCCGTAGAGTGTCACATCCTGACACAAAATTGGAAGGGATTCTGTCTTCTAGTTCACGAGATACAGCTTGAAGAAGAAACATATAGCGCAAAGAAGGAAATTTCGGTTTTCAAGGTCACACTTCAAGGTCAAGGTCAGCATGGTGATAATTTATGCTCGGATGTTTTCTTCTCTAGGGTATACAGTACCACACACAATCTGAAGCGCTTCTGTGGAAAATATGGCTTAAAACCCAATGTGTAGACCCCTACCACTTTCAAGGCCTACTGATCGCCCGGACCGTGACCTTGACCTTGATCGGTATGCCACCATCAGAACGGGCATAAGCCAAAGTACCTCCATGCCAAATTTGAAGACTCTAACACTAAATAGACCTTGATCAGCATGGTGATAATTTATGCTCGGATGTTTTCTTCTCTAGGGTATACAGTACCACACACAATCTGAAGCGCTTCTGTCAAGTACCAATGTGGAAAATATGGCTTAAAACCCAATGTGTAGACCCCTACCACTTTCAAGGCCTACGGATCGCCCGGACCGTGACCTTGACCTTGATCGGTATGCCACCATCAGAACGGGCATAAGCCAAAGTACCTCCATGCCAAATTTGAAGACTCTAACACTAACGGTGTGGGAGTTATGGCCCCTGAAAGATTTTCGGTTTTCAAGGTCGTACGCCACGGTCAAGGTCACGACGGCAAAATGGTTTGCGCGGATGCCTTCCACTCATGGTGACACACCAGCACACAAAATTTGACGTGATTCTGTCAACCCGTTCGAAAGATATCGTTGGGACAGACAGAAGGAGAAAAAAATGACCCTCCGATTTTCAGGCTCCAGCGATCTTTTTTACCTTGACCTTGACCTTGATCGGTATGCCATCATCAGAACGGGCATAAGCCAAACCACCTTCATACCAAGTTTCAACATCCTATGTTGATCGGTGCCCGAGATATGGCTAAAAATAGATTTTCGGGTTTCAAGGTCGTACGTCAAGGTCAAGGTCACGACGGCAAAATGGTTTGCGCCGATCTCTTCCTATTAAGGAGGCACACCTTCACACAAAATTTGACGCGATTCGGTCAAGCGGTTCGGGAGATATCCTTGGGACAGACAGAAAAGAAAAAAAAAAAAAAAAAAAATACAAACCAGCCCTTCGCAATAGTCACCTTGGTGACGGACTAATTATTCCAATTTTTCGATCTGTCTGTCTCTGGAATAACTATTATCATGTGGCAC
>JAGGCT020000675.1:10000-17500 GCA_017654935.2 Phymorhynchus buccinoides | reverse complement strand
ATTTTAAAACAAAGTGTGAGAGAAGATGTATTTTGCATTTTACACACAAAAAAAGGACAGACAGAGTGTGTGTGTGTGTGTGTGTGTGTGTGTGTGTGTGTGTGTGTGTGTGTGTGTGTGTGCGTGTGCGTGTGCGTGTGCGTGTGTGCGCGCGTGTGTGCGTGCGTGTGTGCGTGTTATCTTCTTGTTCGTCTTTTGCTGATGTATAACTAATAACTCGTTTAAAGGAAATAAAAAATAGAAACAAAACTGAAATTTAGCATACATATTATTGAAACTGTCTTATTGAAACATAAATTCCAAACCGTTGATTACAACAACCACTGTATTTACATGGTTTAGAATGGACAAGAATAGATACTTTCATTTCGTAGTTTCATCCCATTAACGGGTGTTTGGTTTTTTATCCCTCCACGCACATGCACGACTACTCAACATCATATTTGCCCCGTTTCTCCACACTTAATTCATAATCATAGTTCATTGATTATCCCAACTAATCCAACCTAGGCGCTCACCATACCTTAAGGCTTAAGCACTTATAATATCCATTCTCAAGTAACTGTATTCATTTTTCTTGAAAGAAATTGGAAATTCACAGAACAGGTTGACGAGCTTATTTGTCTTAGACAATCATTTTCTTACCTACGATCACCCTCTGTATTAATGACTAAACCTTTAGCTGCATCAAAGATGGGTTTCTTTCCCCACCTCTCACACTCTACTATACTTTATTTTGTTCTCTTTTTTAAAACTAAATTCGTGGAAGAGAAAGATGGCCTAACTACTCGTTCTTGTTCAAAGTGCAACACGCGTTTGTCACAGTGACTTGCTCGCTATGCTTTCATCGTGTTTCTATATAAAAAGAAATTACTTACGAAACTTTGAAGCGCTTGACTTAATGGACACACTCATTTTGTTATCCAAACGCACACGATTGTCCATCGACCCACTAACTACTCATCCGAACGCACTCGGAGAAGTTATTGTAAGAAGATGAGACCAGTGGTTCAGACAAGCTGCCAGGCACGTCACTGCTCTGCGAGTACTACTAGTGGTTAGCAGCGGCGTTGGGGTGAGAAGCAGGGAGGGGCGGGCTGCCAGGACTGTCAGGCTGGTGAGAAATGGGCTACGTAGCATCGTGCACCCACCCCCCGCCCCCGGTGTAACCAGTGTTGTCTCTATCAATGAAAGTTGATGTTTCACGTCCTCCCGGTCTCAAAGGACACATATGGGACATTACTACCAGTACAGTTGATGTTTAGCGTCCTCCCAGTCACACAGGACACACAGGGGACATTACTACCAGTACAGTTGATGTTTAACGTCCTCCCAGTCACACAGGAAACACAGGGGACATTACTACTAGTACAGTTGATGTTTAACGTCCTCCCAGTCACACAGGACACACAGGGGACATTACTACCAGTACAGTTGATGCTTAACGTCCTCCCAGTCACACAGGACACACAGGGGACATTACTACCAGTACAGTTGATGTTTAACGTCCTCCCAGTCACACAGGACACACAGGGGACATTACTATCAGTACAGTTTTTACGTTGTCTCTAATGTGGTCCCATCTCTATGTCTCTATTTGGTTCCATCTCTATGGGTCTTCGTCTCTGTACGTCCCCGTCTCTATGTGGCCCCGACTCTATGTGTCCAGGTCTCTATAATGATGTCCCCGTCTCTATGTGTCCCCGTCTCTATGTGTCCCCCATCTCCATTTCTACGCCAGCTCGCACATTATGTTCAGTTTCCGACCCCCTATCTCTCCAGATCCGTAGGTAAAAGCTTTCAACTGTTGGTCGGCGCAAATTACTTTGGGTCTAATATCACCATTGCGTGAAAAGACGTTAAATTAAACTACTGAACTGAGCTGAACTGTTGTTCTTTTGCTGCTTCAGGACCAACCAACAAACTACCTCTCTCCTTCCGTCAGCGACCGACCCTCTATCTCTCTTCTCTCTTGCCTTTAGGTCTATTTCTCAAACACGCACGCGAGGATGAACTTGTGCGAACACGGGCGCGCGCGCGCGCGCGCGCGCGCGCGCGCGCGCGCGTGTGTGTGTGTGTGTGTGTGTGTGTGTGTGTGTGTGTGTGTGTGTGTGTGTGTGTGTGTGTGCGCGCGCGTGTGTGCGTGCGTGTGTGCGTGTTATCTTCTTGTTCGTCTTTGTATAGCGTCTTTGTTTGAATGCGTTATGAATGTTCAACGTGTGTGTGTGCTTCGATTTCATATCTATCAGGATTTAGCGCCGTATAAATACTGTATGTTGCTGTTGTTATGTGTCCCCGTGTCTATGTGTCCCCGTGTCTATGTGTCCCCGTGTCTATGTGTCCCCGTGTCTATGTGTCCCCGTGTCTATGTGTCCCCGTGTCTATGTGTGCCCGTGTCTATGTGTCCCCGTGTCTATGTGTCCCCGTGTCTATGTGTCCCCGTGTCTATGTGTCCCCGTGTCTATGTGTCCCCGTGTCTATGTGTCCCCGTGTCTATGTGTCCCCGTGTCTATCTGTCTTTTTTGCTTATTCTAACCCTAACCCTATCCCTAACCGTGTCCCTAACACAAACACTGACCTTACCCCCTAACCCTATTTGTAACCCTTACCCAAATCCGAGGGGACACATAGAGACGGAGAGAGACAGAGACGGGGACACATAGAGACGGGGACACATAGAGAGACGGGGACACATAGAGATGGTGACACATAGAGACGGGGATACATAGAGACGGGGACACATAGAGACAGGGACACATAGAGACGGTGACACATAGAGACGGGGATACATAGAGACGGGGAGAGATAGAGACGGGGAGAGATAGAGACGGGGACACATAGAGACGGGGAGAGATAGAGACGGGGAGAGATAGAGACGGGGACACATAGAGACGGGGAGAGATAGAGACGGGGACACATAGAGACGGTGACACATAGAGACGGGGATACATAGAGACGGGGACACATAGAGACGGGGACACATAGAGACGGGGACACATAGAGACAGGGACACATGGAGACGGGGACACATAGAGACGGGGACACATACAGACGGGGACAGACAGAGACGGGGACAGACAGAGACGGGGACACATAGAGACAGGGACAGACAGAGACGGGGACAGACAGAGACGGGACACATAGAAACGGGGACACATACAGAGACGGGGACACATAGAGACGGGGACACATACAGACGGGGACAGACAGAGACGGGGACAGACAGAGACGGGGACAGACAGAGACGGGGACAGACAGAGACGGGGACACATAGAGACGGGGACAGACAGAGACGGGGACAGACAGAGACGGGACACATAGAAACGGGGACACATACAGAGACGGGGACAGACAGAGACGGGGACAGACAGAGACGGGGACATACAGAGACGGGATACATAGAGACGGGAACACATAGAGACAGGGGATACATAGAGACGGGGACACGTAGAGACAGGACACATAGAGACGGGATACATAGAGACAGGACACATAGAGACGGGGACACATAGAGACAGGACAGACAGAGACGGGGACCCATAGAGACGGGGACACATAAAGACGGAGACAGACAGAGACGGGACACATAGAGACGGGGACACATAGAGATGGGGACAGACAGAGACGGGACACATAGAGACGGGAACACATAGAGACGGGGCACTCAGATAAATGGGGACACATAGAGACAGGGGCACGATGGCAGGGACACACACGGAGACGGGGGCATGTCGCACTGATCCCGAGAAGTGCAGCGAGTTAGCAGACACAGGACAGGAAGACACAGGACACCCAGCCAGCAAGCAACCTGTAGGTATATATCCACCCTGTCCATTCCGACTATGACTTCCAACTAGCTGAGAAGGCAGCTGCTATTCTGGAGGAGGGCTGGCCTCAAGTTGTCGGGCTGCTGAGAACTGCAACCGACACAGGATAGGATGGAATACGAATACGAATACGAGTGTAATAATACGAGGGTAAAATGGATACGCGTCAAGAGTTTCTTTGCACTGTGCCCCCCCCCCCCTCTCTCTCTCTCTCTCTCTCTCTCTCTCTCTCTCTCTCTCTCTCTCTCTCTCTCACACACACACACACACACACACACACACACACACACACACACACACACACACACACACACACACACACACACACACACACACACATTCACACGATTGCATCAGGAGAAAACAAATTGAAAGAAAAACAATCAGGTCAAGCAAATTGAAAGGTTGGACACACAGCACGCGACCTTTGTGTATGCCAGTCTATCGTTTCCGACCATGACTTCCAAATTGCAGAGGAGGAGACAGTTGCTATTCTGGAGGAGGGCTGGGCTAAAATGTGTTTATGGTGAACATGATGCTGGCAAATATGTATGTAAGTCATACCCCTCTCAAATTTACTCATTGAAGATTCCACTAAGAAGCAACATTCTGCCATTTTGGAGAAAAGAATAGGGCTAGGATCAGCCTAGGATTTGTTTCAAAAAACTGAATAAAGCAGACTTTGAGATTGAAGATCGTAAACACGAGGGGGTGGTGGTGGTGACTAAGCACACAACAATGCCTACTCTCTCGGCCAAAAGGAAGGAGAAAGCCGGCATTGGGTAAGGAACCCGAAAGGCCAAATAATCCCTTTGGCTGCAACACTAAAGAGCCAGTGCAAATGAGTACCTCTAGTTTGAGAGTGCAGTGACATTAACAAGAGAGATTGCGGAAAGGAGAGGCGGGGAAGACTCACTGCAGCCCAATGCGAACCATGACTGATTAGAAGGTTAAAGGGGCACCCTGACGGATGAGCTTTTGCAAGAAACACGTCGAGATCACCAGGAAAACACCCTTTACAGAGATCGCAACACTCACTTTGCTCTGGTTTCCCAGAAACCAAACCGTCAAATCGGCGATTCCTCCTTGACGGAGGTGCTGGAAGTCAAATTCTTTAAGTGAAAGAGAAGGTGTGTGCCTTATCTTTTCCAATGGCCGCCTGAGCTTAGACCAAATCGTTTGCACGAAATTTTCATAATAGAAGCCTTTTTATTTATTTATTGTTTAATTTTATACAATTTACCTAAAGGAGTTTCGCTCACAACAAAGGAAATAGCTCCAATGTTGTTGTTTTTACTGTACTACAAAAAAAGAAAACGCTTCAACCACAATGAGTGGTCTCCACCCATCCCATCCAAAATGGCTTCTCTCTCCAGCATTTCCCTCCAAGGAGGAATCACAGTTTTGACGGTTTGATTTATAGGAAACCAGAGCAAAATGAATGTTCCGATCCTGGAATAGGCTGTCTTTCTGGTGATCTCGATGTGTTTCTTGCAAAAACGCATCCGCCAGGGTCCACCTTTAACAATAACAGGATGAATGGAAGGATGAAAATAAGAAAAGATGAAGTTGAGTATTTTTTTTTTTTTTTTAAAGAAAAATATGTTTATGACGATGGAGGAAAGAAACTTGGCGATTAGGGGAAGTGGGAAGAATACGAAGCGAAGATGAAGTTTTCTGAGAGGTTGATGCGGGTTGCATTAACGATGAAGTTAATATAAGACAATATACTGATGTACAAGTAGTGCTGAAGAGGCCTGCAAGCGTGGGATATAAAAACAATATATTGACATATCTTTTGCGTATATTAACCCATAGGCTTAGTGTAAACGCGCGTGAGAAAAGGTGTAAGAATACACCGTTGCTATTAGAAACTTGACGTCACAGTTATATATCTTGACATATCATTACCGTCTTGTCAACGTGAGTTGTTCCTAACAAACCCAGAATTTGACAAGCTGTGCAGTGCTACCCCTAGGATTCATTCAGCGCTGACGACAACATTTAATGCTGGTACATAATGAAGATTCATGGCTCGACTCAATCAACAGTGCCAGCTGTCACAGATCTACACAAACCATTCTGTGTGTGCCACTTGACACGTCTAGCCGTGGATCTAGGCATAGGCTACTTAACTCCATGACCGCGCCGATATTAGCAGACGATTCGAGCTATGCAATTTTGGCACAGGGAGAGTCCATGTTGATAATGTAGACGCAGTACTGTCGCAAAGCAGCTCGAATTCATCTTCAGTCTGGAAATAAAAATGAGCCGACTGAACCTGTGCGAAGAGCTACCGCACCTTCGTTAAAAAAACAGAAGAAAAAAGAGGCGTGTTTTCAGGGCCTGTGATCGTTCTTGTCAAAGCTGACTCCCCTCTTTTTCACGGTGTGTTGAAATTGAATCGCTCTCGTTAAGTGTGTACGTTTTTATTGTTGGTGTTTACAAGTTAAAATAACAGCAATTGTCGTTTTAAACGTTACGTTTTGTTACCACATCTTATGAAGTACATTTGTGTTAAAATTTTCTATTTTGTTGAACTATATTCTTTGCGCAATAATGCGTGTTACAGTGTGTGTGCTGCGACCACTGTTGTGAAAAATGGACGCGTTTTCATTTCGCTGCAGATCTGAGCCTGTTTCTCTTTCTTGCTTTTCTGTTGATACATATCGGTATATATCCGTTATTAGGATTTTGGAGTGAGATATTGCTTCTATCCTATCTCTCGAGCCTTGCTGTTTATCACACTCGGTCTCCGACCTCGTGTGATAAACAGCAAGCCTCTCGAGATAGGATAAAAGCAATATATCACTCCAAAATCCTAATAACTGATAATGTACGAATCCTTTTTGGCTCACGTCGTTTTTTAAATCAAAGTGAGTCTATTGTATCGTACATGTTCGGTTGTGTGTCTGTGTGTGTGTGTGTGTGTGTGTGTGTGTGTGTGTGTGTGTGTGTGTGTGTGTGTGTGTGTGTGTGTGTGCGTGCGTGTGTGTGTGTGTGTGTGTGTGTGTGTGTGTGTGTGTGTGTGTGTGTGTGTGTGTGTGTGTGTGTGTGTGTGTGTGTTGCGTCCGTGGCCCCGACCTTTAACCTTGACTCAAACCTTAACGTTGTCATTTTCTCTAAACATATAAGGCGTTAGAGGGTTAAAGTTAGCAGGATACTTGATTTTGACGTGAGCCTTCAAGTCACGACGATCAAAGCAGTCAGATACATTGATAAAGAACAAAATAAAGATAATCATTTGTTGCAGAGATTACTGTTGTGCAACCTTTAACCTTGACTCAGTCACACTCTTCAAACTAAAGAAGACTCTCACTCTCCACTGAAACTTTAGCGTTGTCGTTTTCGCAAAAAAACATAAGATGTTAGAGGGTTAAAGTTAGCAGGATACTTGATTTTGACGTGAGCCTTCAAGTCATGACGATCATCGATAAGGAACAAAAGAAAGAAAATCATTTGTTGCAGAGATTACTGTTGTGTTGTATTCTACCGAGTAGATACTGGAAAGAAGACTCTCCATTAGATATACAAAAATGCTCTTTAAAAAGAAACACAAGACTTCAGGTGTGTACAAATAGGTACATTTTAACGTCGTTAACTTATATTTTCTGTAACAAATGGATGTACCGAGTGTGTGCGTTGACGGCCCGGTTGTTTCGTTTTATTTCCG
>JAGGCT020000675.1:0-5000 GCA_017654935.2 Phymorhynchus buccinoides | reverse complement strand
TTGTAATAAACCAGCACAACTAGAGCGATGCTATACCTCCCCTCTCCCGTTCCCCTCTCTGAGGTATCTAAGAGCCAAGACTCCGTACTTTCTGGGGGGGAAACAGAAAGAAATAATGGATCGAATTCTGGACTAGCCATGTTTCCATCGAGGCAGATTTATGTAAAAAGTAATCTGAGATGACCTTTTAGAGGCAATGGCACACAGCTCCGTATTTCAACCTCTGTGTCCGGAATATATCTTGCCGCAGATAAGATGGCTCTGATGTGCTTTTGTTTTTACTTTAAAATATAAAGAGTTCAAATGCACGCGCATGTGTGTGTGTGTGTGTGTGTGTGTGTGTGTGTGTGTGTGTGTGTGTGTGTGTGTGTGTGTGTGAGAGAGAGAGAGTGAGTGTAGTACACACAAGGAATCAATACAAAGACGGTTCCGGCTTGGCTTTCATTTTCTAGAAACGTAACTGCTCATCATCTCACTTTGCAACAGTCCCCCACCCCCATGCAAACTGTGAGATCATATTATATACTGCAGACACAAAAAGAGTCCAGGAATGGATTTCTCAGGGCACAGAGAAACCGTATAGGCAATAAACCATCACAGCAGAGTGAATCTCTATTGCCTGGTCGATCCCCTTTCTTCCTACTCCACCCCCACCCCATTACCCTTACACCCACCCCACCTCCCTAGCATTGCTGTATAGCTGTGATGCAAAACGCTATTGGCAGAATATGACGGGCTGAATATTATGGATCTCCATCAGTCGTTGGCCTTTGGGGACCTTCCCCAACGCCAGCTGTCCTCAAATACTTTTGGTCAAGAGAACGGCGAAGTTGTAACCTCGGCAAGGCATCTCGGCAATCTTGTACTTTAGTCACCCACACCCCTCGTGTTTACGACCCTCAATCTCAAAGTCTGCTTCTTTCAGTTTTGTGAAAATAATCCCAGGCTGATCCTAAACCTATTCCCATTTCAGAAAAAACCCACCGATGATACAGACCTCATTCTCACTTTGCTATTGCCCCTCCCCCCAACCACCACCCATCTCCCAGCAAAATGATTAACCCTTTCACCGCTAGCCATATTTCAGCCAAAAGTTCCATCAATTTTACCTGGATAGAGAACAAAACCCATCTGCGGAATGGGGGTTCTCCTGTGACATATATAAAATTCTATCCTTACTTCCCAAAACTAAGACAGTAGGGTCTTTGGATAATAGACCCTGATTTGATGCCTTTTAGTGACATAGGTGTTAAATCACTGTGGTGCAAAAATGAGACATTGGCGGTGAAAGGGTTAAAGTCATTTTCACAAAGAGGATTGTTGCATTATGCTACCTTGGACCGAAATCCAAGCCAGTGACATTTCCATATAATACAGCCAGATGTATCAAGGTCAAATATCAAAAATTGGGTTTGTTGAGGTGATCCCAGCTGTAGCACCTAAACTACTAAAGAGATTGTTTTACCGAATGTGGCTGCAAACTGCATGGGGACTTGGCAAAGCATCACATATTATCAGTTTATGTCTAGGTCAAAGGTTAAAATCACAGATCGAGATCAAAGGTAAAATTAGAATGCGTCCATAGGACACGAGTGCGAGGTTAAAGGTCAAGGTCGCAGATCCAGGTCAAATGTAAAAACAAGGTGTGTACTGGCGCGCAACCAACTTCGTCTTGGCGCGCAGCCACATGAAAATTGAAATCGTACAGGCGCGCAGCCGGCAAAAAGCCAGTTCAGGAGTTATAACATAAAAAGTTACTGGCATAAAAAACACAATGAGGATTATGAATTCTGTCAGCTATGCAGGATATACATAGCTTTAGGTTTATCTAGTTGTGAAAAGCTGTAGTTTGAAAGTATTTTTTAATTTTGTTGTGGAACTTCAGGGATGTGTTGTTTTCACATGAGACCTTTCAATAATTTTGAAATTATCCAAACACATCGCAAATAACAGATGCAAATATTGCATGTGTTGCTGCAGAAATGCCTTAGAAACTGAAATATACACTACTCATTGTTTGCTATTTTTTGGGCGTTTGGCCACAGTCGGCACTCCCATCTGATTGTCTGCACTTGGGTATAGTGCAACAACATCACAAGCCAAGAGGCAGGCAGGGTCAGGTAGTTTTGGTATCAAATCGTTGATCCTGTCCATTTTCTTAGAAACTCCTTGGTGTCGAGAATTTGGCAGGGAATGTGTTCAGTTAGGGGTGTCTTCTATGTCAGTGACGTATGTAAACATTTCGTCCGAAATTGCATCCTTATTTTTCCACTTTTTTGCCCACATTTTTATTTTCGTTTTAGTGTCTTCAGTAGGGTCTTCACTAAGTGTGTCATATTGCTGTGTATCTTGGAGTATGTGTATGACAACAGTGTCATCTTTTCCAAGTGGGGTTATGACAGTAGCACTGGACTTATTAGCATGTCTGCAAGCTACGTTGTGAGTTAGGGGGAAATTTCTAAGTTCTTTTATTGCTTTCCTTTGGTCTTTTGTAAGATTATCTTTGATTCTCTTTCTGTGTTTTGGATCTACAAACTCATTGGTGCAAGTAGTGATGAAGGATTCCTTTGGATCTACAAACTCATTGGTGCAAGTAGTGATGAAGGATTCCTTTGGATCTACAAACTCATTGGTGCAAGTAGTGATGAAGGATTCCTTTGGATCTACAAACTCATTGGTGCAAGTAGTGATGAAGGATTCCTTTGGATCTACAAACTCATTGGTGCAAGTAGTGATGAAGGATTCCTTTGGATCTACAAACTCATTGGTGCAAGTAGTGATGAAGGATTCCTTTGGGCGCTTGTTTGTTTGTAGGCTTGTACGACGATTTTTTTTTATATCAAACAGTTCATCATCCTCCTCGGTAATATCACTATCATCTTTGTCTTTTAACTTGTGGAACTGATGCCACCTTAGGCGTACTGCCCACGCATGGGTGCTGAGCAGCTGATCTGAAACGTCTATTGGTTTGTTTGGTGTAAGGACAAATTTATCCGAAAGTCTGCAGATCTCAACCTGTTCTTTGGATAGCTGTACACACTGATCTACTATGATGGGATTGAAACGCTGCTTTTCCTCTTCTGTTGGATAGTACTCTGCATTTCTCTTCTTCTTCCCGTTTTTTCTACGCCTGCTTTTGCGAGTGTTGCTTTTTTTGTTCTTTATTTTTTGATTGATTCGGTGGTTACTATGAGTCTGACAATTGCTGGGGTTATACTTAACTTCATGACAGTTGGGAAGGCTATGCCAACTGTTTGCCATTACGCATTAAAAATATTTTAAAAAATTAATAAAATGTGCTGATTTACTTTTTTCCCAATGGAAAAGACAGCTGTTTCGACCAAAGAGAAGGTCTCATCAGTTTTCATGATCGGCCTGCAATTTGACTGTCCAGTGGATGCCAACTTGAGCAAGAATGTCTGTAGAATGTCACTGGACAGTATATATATATATATATATATATATATATATATATATATATATATATATATATATATATATATATATATATATATATATATATAGCAGAACAAAAAAAGAGAATGAAAACTAACAAGAAAGAATGTAGACTATTCCCAATATTTCGGCTTTTGGCCTTGGACGCGGGACAGACAGTAGAACAAACTTGACGTAACAAATACAACACGTAACTTTTCTTGACGTCATTGTTGTGACCCACATTCTGTGTGTATAATTAGATTGTGTTGCAGTGTGTGTGTGTGTGTGTGTGTGTGTGTGTGTGTGTGTGTGTGTGTGTGTGTGTGTGTGTGTGTGTTTTTGATAATTCGTTTGGACTATTGAGTCCACATAATAAAAAAAAAAATAATAAAAGAAAGAATCCCCCAGTACAGTCTCCTCTCTCTCTCTCTCTCTCTCTCTCTCTCTCTCTCTCTCTCTCTCTCTCTCTCTCTCTCTCTCTCTCCTCTCTCTCTCATATCCATGTCCGCTCTGTCCATCTCTGTAGTTATCACTTCCAAACTATGTAGAACTAACGCCAGATGTCTTAAGACCCTTTAGTTAAGAGAGTGGGCATGTATCATGGGTAAAGCATCTTCATTATAAACAAATTCAGCATCTCCACTATGATAATGCCAAGAGAGTGAGTGTGTAACCTGGGCCAAGCGTCTCCACTATAAACAAATAAAGCATCTCCCCTAGGAACAGGTCAAGAGAGTGGATCCTGGGTAAAGCATCTCCACTATAAACAAATAACACAGCTCGATGGAGAAATAACTGCCCTCTCAGACAATTCATTAGAGAGAGTTCAGACCCAGCGGAGCCATGGTCTTCAGCTTGTCCATCCAGAACTTTTCACAACGGAGTCTGGACTCCTTGCTCTGGACAAAGACCTGTTCGAGGATGATGCATCTGACATTCTCACAGGAATGTCCGGCCAAGTTGAAGTGCTCTGCCACCAGAGTCCCAGTGTTGTGCCTGATATGGGACCGGTGTAGAGTGAACCTTACGCTAACTGAGTTCTTTGTCTCTCCAACATACTGGGCGTTTCTACATAGTTCGCAGAACAGCAGGTAGATGACGTTAGTCGATCCACAGGATAGGTTCTGCCTGATGGTGAACCTCTCCCCCGTCCTGTCACTGGAGAACCCCGTGGCTTCCATCAGATGAAGACGGCAGGCAGCGCACGTCTTGGAACATCTGTGGCAGCCAGGATCCACGTCACAGGGCAGGGCAGGAGGAGCTGAAGGCATCAGCAAATATCTCAGGGATCTGCTGTTCCGTTCTCCCAGGATGGGGGGTTCAAGAGCCACTTTCCTCATCCTGGCGCTCTGGTGGAGGGTAGGCAGACTGTCCCTGAGATATTTGCTGAGTGGAGGGTTGCGGGGATTGTGGGTCACCACCATGGGAACTCTCCCGGCTTTCTTTTGTGGCTGGTACTCGAGTGTACTCCCTCGTTGTGTTGCTTTGGCCTTCTCTCTTCCCTTTTTGATAGCCCACTCTGGATAGCACTTCTTTTTGAAGTTGTTGGCCATTGTGTTGCA
>JAGGCT020000674.1:2500-25000 GCA_017654935.2 Phymorhynchus buccinoides | reverse complement strand
TCTCTGTGTTCATTTCTTTTATATTCTACACGTGAGAGAAACCGATAAAACGTTTACAAATAGGAAATATGTTGCTTCTCAAATTCTCATAATCCTCCAGGAAATAACAAAACTCCTGCATTTCAGGACATCTTGAAAGCAGGAGCATCCATGCATCTCCAAAAGAGAAATTCAGGTTAGGTGCAACAACATGACAGAGATACAACATAACTGAAAGAACATTAATCAAACGTGTGAAACAAAATTATACCAACCAAATAATTATCATTAAAATTCATTACATCAACTTAGAAATGTGCACATTTAAAACACACAGAGAGAGAGAGAGAGAGAGAGAGAGAGAGAGAGAGAGAGAGAGAGAGAGAGAGAGAGAGAGAGAGAGAGAGTTCAGATGTTTAATATACTTTGGCCATTGACCCATGTACAACACATTTACACAAACACACACACACAAATAACAGACAAAACAGGAACAAAACAAAAATAAACACACATAATTATACTAACCGCTAAGCAAACACAAATATTAGAGAAACAATACACAATGACAACTGCAGCATAAACATATGGCGAGCATACATCCACTGTGAAAATAATTGAATATACGCTACGGGCTCAAAGATTACTGATCTGATAACTTATATGAGAAGAGAAAAAAATAATAATAATTACAATAATAATTAACGGCATGAAACAATGCTCCCCATAATCAATTTACTAAAGAATACCATCACCTAGATATATGAACACCGTTATCAGTATACATTTGTCCTTTGTCATAATTATTATGTCAACATGATAATGAAAACACTAAAAACAAGGGCGTCGCCGAGTGGCAGACATGTCCGTCACCAGCAATGCCACGCACTTGCGACACCCCGTAGAGTGTCACATCCTGACACAAAATTGGAAGGGATTCTGTCTTCTAGTTCACAAGATACAGCTTGAAGAAGAAACATATAGCGCAAAGAAGGAAATTTCGGTTTTCAAGGTCAAACTTCAAGGTCAAGGTCAGCATGGTGATAATTTATGCTCGGATGTTTTCTTCTCTAGGGCATACAGTACCACACACAATCTGAAGCGCTTCTGTCAAGTACAAATGTGGAAAATATGGCTTAAAACCCAATTTGTAGACCCCTACCACTTTCAAGGCCTACCAATCTTCGAACCGTCAGAACGGGCATACGCCAAAGTACCTCCATGCCAAATTTGAAGACTCTATCACTAACGGTGTGGGAGTTATGGCCCCTTAAAGATTTTTGGTTTTCAAGGTCGTACGCCAATGCGCGGATGCCTTCCTCTCATGGTGACACACCAGCACACAAAATTTGACGCCGATTCTGTCAATCCATTCGAAAGATATCATTGGGACAGACAGAAGGAGAAAAAATGACCCTCCGATTTTCAGGCTCGTTATCTTTTTGACCTTGACCTTGACCTTGATCGGTATGCCATCATCAGAACGGGCGTAAGCCAAACCACCTTCATACTAAGTTTCAACATCCTATGTCGATCGGTGCCCGAGATATGGCTAAAAATAGATTTTCGGTTTTCAAGGTCATACGTCAAGGCCAAGGTCACGACGGCAAAATGGTTTGCGCGGATCTCTTCCTATTAAGGTGGCACACCTCCACACAAAATGTGAAGCGATTCTGCCAACCTGTTCGAAAGATATCCTTGGGACAGACAGAAGGAGAAAAAATGAACCTCCGATTTTCAGGCCGCAGCGATCTTTTTGACCTTGACCCTACTGGTCACGACGGCAAAATGGTTTGCGCGGATCTCTTCCTATTAAGGTGGCACACCTCCACACAAAATTTGACGCGATTCGGTCAAGCGGTTCGGGAAATATCCTTGGAAGAGAAAGAAAGAAAAAAATACAAACCAGCCCATCGCAAAGTCCGATCACCTAAGGTGACGGACAAAAATCAAGTAATTATTAATCAACATAAAATTTCCTTCTTGTAATAGCATGGAAAACAAACTTCGCTACCGATCTCTGAGAAGAGCATGAAGTGCTATAACAAATTGATTGTACAGTTTGATTACCAGAGTTACTGAGGAATCTGCTTATTAAATCAGAGTACAGATGACATATGAAAAGGAAGTGGTGTTCATTTTCAATGACATTCTTGCAATAAACACAATATTTGTTTACTGGGGATTCACTGTATCTGTGCAAGCTGTTATTTAAAGGAGGTGCGCCCAAACGTAATTGAGACAGTGCTACACGGAAGCAATATACGTCAACTTGAGAAAAGTATTTTTCAATTTCAAACGTTGATTTAAAAGAAGTATATAACGCGTACCTTTCCTCGTTTCTCATTGCAGAAAACCAATCTTGAGCATACATATCTGTTAGTCTTTGTTTAAACAACTTTAAAAATAGTTTAGCATCACATACTCCTTGCGAGAGCCAAGCAAAGTGGAACCCTGATGTACTAAGAATTTCCGTAACTCTACTATCCCAGCATGTCTTGTTGTTTTTATCCATATTAACTAACATTTTATAGGCCTGATTAGGTAATCGATCCTGACCCATACCTAACAGTCGTAACCAGTATTTGACACAACGAACATAGCTATTCACAAAGAGAGGGTACCTCCCAAGCTCACCTTATATTAATTTATTTGGGGTACGCTTAGGGACATTTAAAAGGTATTTGCAGGCCATGAGATGAACTGTTTCTTTGTTATCAAGTTCCTGATATCCCCACACCTCTGAGCCATACAACAAATTCGGTTGAACTTTTGAATCAAATACCTTAAAGAAAGTTTCTCTTGTCATTTCTTTGCACTTTTTGAAAGTTCTACACAGATAAAATGTGTTCTTTTTTGCTTTAGAAACCAGAGATTCAGTACCTTGTTTAATACTAAGCATTGGAGTGAAGGCATATCCGAGATAACGATAACTTTTAACAACTTCGAGTTTGTGATTATCAAAGTACCAATACTCATTTTTGGAAAGATGTCCCCCTTTCCTAAATACCATTGTTTTAGTTTTTTCTTTGTTCACTTCTATGTTTAGGTTTATACAGCAAGCTTTCAAAGTATTGTAAGCCAGAAGGTGTCGTGGACAACAAAGCGATGTCATCTGCAAATAGAAGAATGAAGAGCTATAAGAGACCTGGCAATAATTGCACCCCGTGCTTACCTGAATCATTCATACTAGATAAACCCGTGCTCCGCATGGCAGCATGAAGCATCTGCGTTCATAATTGATAGGAACCTGTCTGAGCGATCGAAGAAGAAAAAGAAGAAGAAGAAGAAGAACTGGTTAGATGTAAATAATGAAGAAAAGAGACCCAAAAATATGTGGTGGTGCCCCCTCCCTTCCGCCCACTCCCCTCTCCTTTAAAAGAGATGATCACCCCCCCCCTAAAAAGAATAATTTTTAAATGTGGCAATTGGCCGACTCGAACCCGCGATCACGGATGTGTGTAGAGGTGCGTGCCGCGACCTACTGATTTGCGGACGCGCCGCTTTACCTATGGCTCTCCCCCACCTGCGTGCGCATCTCGACCCTTCCAACGGAAGTGTCGCCATCTTAATCAGATTTGTGTGTAAACAGCATCGATCTGGCATTTTTCAAACAAAGTTACTGACTAAGATGGTGGTCTCCCATAATATGGCACGCTCCTTGTGGCCGGATATGACGACACGTGGGTACAAGCCCTCGAGCTATCAAGGCTTCTTAGACAGTGTGGCGTTTGAGAGATTTTTGCACCTGTGGGCACTTTTTGTACAGTTTCATACATTTACGACAACATTTTCACTTTCGGCCTTGAACTACATGTAGTTGTCTGTACCAAGATTCACGATTTTCATTCTTCGATTTTTGAACGTTTCGTCGTTCAGCTTCTTCTAAATTTCGTCAGTCTGAGGGGTGAAGCCGTCGAGATAGCATCTCTCTCCAGTGTCTGTCTCGGGTTCCTCAGGCTCAACCTTTTCTTCATTTCGCTGTTCTTACAGGTTTGTAGATTCAAAGTTTTGTATTACTTTTCTCATTCGTGTTTTCTTCAACAGCAGGAGATTTCCAATGGTAAAGATTGTCGTCTGTTAATTGGGTTTGTCGTGGTTTGGTTGTTGTAGTGTGTTGTTTCAATGCAAATCATTGAGTGCATTTCTACGTAGTTTTCGGAAGTTTGTTTCTGAACTTTGTTGGTTTATTCTTGGTCAATGAATCGAGTTTTGAATACGGATTTCTCACCGATACTTTTGTTGTGCATAGAATTTATTGGGGTATGTTTACAGCGTTAGAGTCCAGATCGCAGATTTTTGGGCGAACCTGGGAAGGTGTGGCCTGTGCCGGTTGCAGCCTATTTTTACGGCAGTCTCTCCGCTGCTGTCCCACAAGTCCGCATTAGAGAGGTTGCGGGGGACCCGAGGAGCCCAAATACGAGGACGACAAAGTCCGAATGACGTCATACTTTCCGTCCTTTATCTCGGTACGCGTACAAAGGCATTCGTTCCGAGGATAAATGGCCGCCACTTCGCGTTGTGCAGACGAGTGAGTTTTATGTGTTTTTGATGTTTTAATGAATAACCGCAAGAATAATGTATTTACAGGTGGCATATGTAGATATATGTTCGATTTTCTTTATCTGAACCGACAAAAAGTGCACTAGAATGTGTTGACTAGAGGATCCAGATCTAGATCTAGGTCAAGAGGCAAGAGCTACACTTGAACATTACGCAGCGTTGTCTTGATTCAACAACCTCATACATTATGAGTCATATTGAACCTAATTTGGCCTAATTACGTAAAATGCCACCAGAATTCTGTTTGGTTCTTTAGCATTTTATTATGACAGTGTAACCCCGTTGGTGCGATAAAGGGAGTACCCATTATCGCACCAACGGGGTTACATATACCTCCCTGACAAACAAATGTTGTCCTCGACATTTAGTAAATATAAGACAGAGATAGCCTTATGATGGATACATGTCGAAATTAACTTATAATGCCAACGTGTATTGAAACACACTAAGCGAAATGCTCTCTATATAATACATATTCATACTTATTCACACGCAGACCCCTGCAGGAGCCGGGATTGCCTCACAACAGAAATTAACTATAAAAAATCCAAAACACACACAAATGAATAATGATATGACCGGTTCCTTGTCAGTCAATAATGATATTCTGAAATAAAGAAATATTAAGCCATATTTCTAATCTTTATCGGCACTTTGTCTCATAGGAGTCTATCCACAATCACTTTCGCCATCCATTCTGGCATGTTCTTAAGTTCATCTGATTTACTTAGTAGGTAGCTAACACTGTACAACCAATCTGGCTGTGACCCCTGTTGTGGCATCACACAGTCTTCTGGAGGTTGATCTTGGCACCTTCTTGACCGACGAGGAACCGGTACAGGTAGGTTCTTCGTCTCCCCCCCAACTCCCACTCTGTCAGGTTGTGACGCCTGTTGAAGCATCACAAAATCGCCCGACTTCATCCAAGGAGGTTGATTCCGGTGCCTTGTTGAATGGCGAGGAACCGGTACAGGTAAGTTCTGCCCATCCCCGCCAACTCCCTCACAGTCAGTTACAGTTAGTTCATGTGGCTCTGATGTGGACTCGTCACTCTGATCTACATTCTCTTGTAGATCTTCCTCTCTTTGATGCTCCTGGGTAGTGTGTGTGTGTGTGCGTGTGTGTGTGTGTGTGTGCGCGCGCGCGCGCGCGCGTGTGTGTGTGTGTGTGTGCATATGTGTGTGTTGTTATGTGTGCGAGTGTGTGTGTGTGTGTGGTTGGGCGCGCGTGTGTGTGTGTCTGTGTGTGTTTGTGTATATGTGTGTGTGTGTGACAGAGATAGTGTTTGTAAGAGAGAGAATATATGTGTGTGTGTGAGTGTGTGTTGTAAAAAGAACACAGTGACACACTGAGATATGTGTGTGAAAGACAGTGTGTGTGTGTGTGTGTGAGAGAGAGAGAGAGAGAGAGAGAGAGAGAGAGAGAGAGAGAGAGAGAGAGAGACAGACACAGACAGACTGTGGGTGTGGTGTGTGTGTGTGTGTGGGTGTGAGCACCCAAGTTTAGTTATTTCCTGTTTGTTTATGTTTGCTAATGCTTTGTGTGCTAATGCTTTGTGCTAATGCTTTGTGTGCATCAAAGTTGAATTGGCCCACCCATTACGGTAATTGCTTTGTTTACATTAGTATTCATCTTTTATGTACCCTTTTGTCTGTTTTTCATTATTGTTTCAGGCCACAAGCTGCAGCTCCCGATAATAAAAGGGAGAAGCAAAACAATTTCGACAAATGTTGGTACTGCCAAGAAAAGATCGGTAGCAGTATCAAGAGAGGCAACTCAAAATGTTTTTGCCCATAAATACTTCTGTGTTAGGTCCCCTGTCGTTGTCGTTTGTCGTAGTCCACGCAACCTCTGCAGTACTCGGTACGACAACAAAGCTACGGATGACGTCAAACAGAATTTGACGTCCTCTTATTAAAGCTCCTCGGGACCCCCGCAACCTCTCTATACGTCGTTGGAGCGGCAAGTTAATACTCAGGCCAGTAACGAAGAAACTAAAATATTTACATGTGTTTGTGGAGAAAAGGAAAGAAAAAAGGATTGTTGAACGTTTGCTGAGCCGTTGAAAAAAGAACAGAATTTCCTAGTGAAAAAGGGAAATAATAAACCAAAAGGAGAAGATAATTTAACTCCTCCAATAAATGAATAATTTGGACTCGGAAGATAAAAGTGTTGTAAAAGGAGACAAGAATTATAGAACACATGTGGGAAAATTACATGAAGTTTATTGGACTGAAGTGAAGTTAAAAACAAGTGTTGAATTATGTTGAAAACATAATTGTGTGGGCATATCTTTTCAGCCACAAGAATTATTATGTGGTGAGTTGTGAGAATATAAATAAGTTTTCTTTTTGATAATGGACAATTGTGGCGGTGCCATAGCCGATGAGGTTTAACCGAGGCGTGGTCACCGCTACAGCTATCTGTATTAATACAAAATCGGGACTTAACTGTTTCGTACTGCCTCCGGGCATTGCCTCCAGTATTGTTCCCACCATATTTGTATTTACAAATGTCCCATATGTGTCTGATTCAGACCAAGAGGACGTAAAACTCAATTTTCGTCGTCGATAATGGACAATTCACAATTGTGAGTTGATACTTTTCATTGTGAAAAATTGTGGATTTGGGGGGATTATTTGTTTTTGAACGCGGTCGTGGGTGACAGAGACAGAGAGAGAGTGATTGTTAATTAATTGTTCTTTGTTCATTTTTGATTAAAAAATAAGGGCTGTTGATTGTCATCCTGACTGTCTGCTCAAGGGTAGTGATTGTGGTTAGTGAATGAGGGATTGATTGAGTGAACACGCGAGAGAAAGTAAATGTTTGTATCGTCTTTAAATTAAATAATTCTAGCCACATTCACATTCTTGACAGACAGTCGATGTAAAAAATTTATTATAAGAGGAAGAAGGGAAAGCAGTCAAGTCGGACACCTGACCCAGCTTCATGAAAGCAATTGCAAGCCTCGCACAGAACAGACTTAGGTTTTGTCACTTTGAGAAAAGTAGGTGCCTAAATGTTGTGAAAACACACACACACACACACACACACACACACACACACACTCACTCACTGTAGTAGACAGCACACACTTAATCATTGCTTGCTCGGTTTCCTGTCAATTCATGAGCGTTGTTCTCCGTTATGCACCTTTCAAAACAAATATGGTTAGACCAAACACCAAACTTCCAGAACGTAGAGGAACTATTTGTAAAAAAAAGCCCTACTCGCCTCCCTCTTCTCCTTCCTAGCCACCCTCCCCCTCCCCCTCTCCCTTCTTCTAACCAAAGCAACCATACAAGTTTCTAGGTGCAGTGAGTTAGGCCTAGCCTCAGCTTTTTGTTATCGCACGCACAGTCTAAAAATGAACCGTTTTTAGCAGACACATTCTGCTACTCAGGCTATTGCAGCATCGTGTTTTCCCCCCCCTCAGTATGTACGAAGGGGCCCGATTAAGGATTAATCCACCATTGTTTTTGAAAACATTTTGGCAGTTTGAATGTTTTTACCTGGTGATTGTTGTTGGGGGCCTCCGACATAAAGGTCATACAGGGATCACGGCTGTTCCCTCGGGTCATGGGTGTGTCTATTCACCGGAAAATGCCGAAAGGTGAATGCTGGATGGTCATGACACCATTATGGTGAAGCTGAATTATGAAACCGCATATAACCAAAATATAAATATTTTCATTTAACAGTGACTGATTAGTCACTGTTTGAAAGATTTTCACATTGATAGTGAGCCCACTTTTCGCAAACATCGCAACTAATGCATCGATGTCACACTGCTTTCCACAACAGGAGCAAGGGTAATAATCGGACATTGTTGATCAAACGGGCAATCGCTTAAAAAGGTTAGCTTTTAAAATGTACACGTGGCCCAGGCCTAGGTCGCGGTGACGATCTCTGCCTGTGTGTACGGTGTGTTGCCACACAAACAAACAAAAATTACACCTACTCATTGAGCTCTTTAAATTATGTTGAGCGCCGATGTGTACGTGTGCGCTCGCTGTTATGTTTGTAAACACGTCGGTATGACGTGATCTCTATTCTAGTGTGTGAACTACGGAAATGTGTCATCGGGGCCGTGTTAATCATTTTGCTATTCGGCAATTTCACTTTCCATTGTTGTATATTTGGGGGTTTTCTGTAGAATGTTTTCATAATTCTGCCCTACCATTCGGCATTTTGATCATTCCGCCTTCACCATTCAGCATTTTTCGGTATGGTTTGACCGTTCTGCATTCGTTTTTCGGCATTTTCCAACCATTCTGCATTCATTTTTCTGCATATTTCGGTGTATAGACACACCGGTTCCCTCAAGCACAAAAAATCTAAGTTTCGCGTAAAGGCTATGACGTCACAGCTATTCCACTTTCCGTGAAACTGTCTTTCTTGAATATCACTCCCTCCGTTAAGCAACTTTTATGTGAAATCCCGGCTTTAAACGACGTTTGGCGAATTTCACTTGGAAGAACTGTTAAGCACCTACACGTACCCCTATATTTCACAGTTGAAGGCAAAAATCGCCGCGACTTGGGAGAAAATAGAGATTAAAAATTCTTATCGGCACACGTATTATAATATAGATGATTAGCGAGTTGATTTATGAACAGTGAAAAAAGTGTTGGGCTTAGACCACACCCTTGGCGTACACCTCTAGGACAATTCAAAAATTCTGAGTGTTTACCATTTACCTTAACGCAGGAGATCAGAGAGTTGTTGTACATAGACTTTAAGATGCAGTACAATTTTCCTCTTATTCCTTCTTCTTGCATTACTTCTACAAGTTTTTCGTGATCTACGGAATAGAAATAATAATAATAATAGTACATTTATATAGCGCTTTACCTCGGATGAGCCCAAAGCGCTTTACAATCAATTATTCATCAAGACAACAAAAACAGCATTCAAGAATGACACCAACCAGCAACAACGCATATACAAAGCAACTCTCTCTCTCTAACACACACACACATACACACGCGCGCGTGCACACGCACACACACACATTTATCGACGCCAACTCGTTCATACCCCATTCGGTAAGCCACAGCAACCGAGCCGCACGGACTGACCACATACGCCAACACACATACAAAAACACCCTCACACACAACGCACGCAGACAGACACACAGACACGCACACAGACTCTCACACACACACAAAATCTACGATGGCAAAGCTTTTGACCTTTCTTACTTAACACCTTCTGTACTACAGAGTATAAATTAAAGATCTGGTCCGTTGTGGAATAATCTTTACGAAACCCAGCTTGGTTTTCTATTATTTTACCATGTTCTTCAAGCCAAGCATAGAGCCTTGCATTTAAAATTGATGTAAAACATGTACTTATAATACTTAAGAGTGATACACCTCTGTAGTTATCAGTGCTGTCCACATCACCCTTCTTGTGGATTGGAACTATCGCTTTTGTCCACTCTTTAGGGTATGTGCCCTGATTATATATTGCATTGAATAATTTTGTCATTACCAAAATAACCTAGTCACCACTTAACTTAACAACTCGCCTAAAATCCCGTCAATGCCGCATGCTTTACCTGAGTTTATTTTTCGAGCTGCTTTTTGGACCTCTTCTATGGAAATTTCTTTGCTTAGTGGATGGTCAGGCTCATTTGGAATTTCTGCTTGGTTTATTTCTTCACCCATCTTCAGCGTTTAAATCATTATTCGTGGAACCAAGTACTGATAGGAAATGGTGAGACCAGTCTGATATGTAAATGTTTTCACTAATACCTGTTCTCTTCTCCCCACCCAATTTCCTTCGTTCTCTCCAAAACATTGCAGAACTTTTAACGTTATTTGCTAAGAGGGCTGCCTGGTTACGTTTAAACGATCGTTTCTTTTGTCTTTTCAGATCTGAATATTTCTTACGGGCTTGAATAAATGCCTTTCTATCATTTGAATCTTGAGTAAAGCGAACAACTTTTACTTTATCTTTACTTTCCAATTTAGCTGCATTACATTCGTCATCATACCATGGAGCATTTTTGTGGGATTTCTGATTGCTACATCTTTTCACCATGTAGCCGCAAGCAGAATTCAAACACTTAGTAAAATCGTTTAAAGCATCTTCTATATCATCATTTGTCTTAGTTTCGACTGCTTTTAATTTCGTTTTAAAATCCTCACTTTCACAATGTGTTCCTTAGTTTTAACCTGAACCACTTTTTCTGTATTTTCCTGTTGATTTGTACATTGTCTCTGCATATCAACACTTCTACCCTTAATTTCATGTACATTGATTGACGGAACTTCAACAATTAATGATGATCAGATTCTGTCAAGTTCCCAATAGTAAGAAGTAACATGCACATAGGAAAACAGTTCACATGACATAATGAAATAGTCAACAGTACTAGATCCTGATTTTGCAATAAATGTAAAACCATTGTCAAAATTATGACCAGATACGCCATTCAAAATAGCACAGTCGTACATAGTTCTAGGAGTTGTTCACCAAAGAGGTTTTTATGCTTATCAAGTGAATATCTTGGAAAACAATTACATCCTTCAGTAAGCACAATCTCAAAATCATCTGAAAAATGCGAGCAATTTTCTGAAGCCGTCCGGGCATTAAAGTCCCCACAAAGTAACAGGTCAAAATCATCTGCACTATCATACAAATCCATGACACATTTTTGTATGAGTTCTAGACCAAAACCATGCTCACTATATTTCCAAGCAGAGAGAGAGAGAGAGAGTAACCATTATTAACGTATAGCAATCAACCAAATAACAAAAAATGGAATACATCTCGTCATCAACAATCAATACACATAATAATAGTATATCCACACATTACAATTACTGCAGTCTGTTGCAGTCTGTTTCAATTTTTGTTTCCTTTAAATAAATACAAAGTTAGTCATCTTTTGCCAGGGCCACTTCTCCGTCAGGATGGGCCATCCGGAGGGCACCCATGGGACACAATCCTAGAGGACTGCTGATCTTTTGACCCAGCAGTGACGTCACCATCTGACACTCTGAAACGTCACGCATGTACTGAGGTCGGAACTTGTACCTGAAAACAGATTTCAACTTCTGTCAACATGAGAGCAATGCCAGTAACCTTCTACGTTGTCCTCAACACTCAAAATTCAAATTCAAAACAACTTTATTCATCCTTGTGGAAATTAAAGTGTGCAATCACAGGCTCGGTAAACAGTACTACTGTACATGTAAAACATTCATATTACATCAATCGAAACACCACAATTAGGACAATAAATACATATAACATCATCAAGGAATTACAAAAAGGGAGATAATTTGATTATAATTAATGTGAAAAACTTGAAAACGTACACTCGTATAAAAATAATAATATTTTCCTAAAATAGATGAACCAATTAAGATTAGGAATTACAGCCCCGTCGGCGACCAAGGCCATGACAGGGCTGTCACCACGTTAAACTTCACCACAAATCAATAAACAAATAAATCAACTAGATTGAAAAGTTATCGAATGTAGCATTCGAGAATCACCCACTGAGTTACGCAGCCACACCCCGACTTCGGAGGATGACTGTGATTATCTTGCTGCTGCTGCATACTGTCACTATCTTACTGTTTCTGCTGCTGACTGTCCCTATCTTGCTGAGTAGATTTCCCATAAAAGCATCCAAGAATCACCCGCGTTGCTAGTTTTCAAGGTTACACGTCAAGGTCATGGCCTTGACCCCAAAAGGCACATTTACAATACCCAGCCAACATTCCCACCTGATTTCATCTTGGGAACTCCATTTTTCCGACTCCCCGATTTTCAGGGTCCAGACATCTCCTTGACCTTGATTGGTCAACAATATTCGGAAGGAGCATAAGCCAAACCACCTTCATACCAAGTTTCAACATCCTATGTCGACTGGTGCCCGAGATATGGCTAAAAATAGGTTATCAGTTTTCAAGCTCATACGTCAAGGTCATGATTTTGACCTTGACCTTGATACCAAAAGGCACATCTACAGTACCTAGCTTACATGCACATCAAGTTTCATCTTCCTATCGTTATTCCTTCATGGTGATATGCTGTTATCTTGGGAAATCCATTTTTCTGACCCCCCGATTTTCAGGGTCCAGCGATATCCTTGACCTTGACCTTAACTTTGATTGGTCAACAATATTCGGAAGGAGCATAAGCTAAACCACCTTCATACCAAGTTTCAACATCATATGTTGACTGGTGCCCGAGATATGGCTAAAAATACATTTTCAGTTTTCAAGCTCATACGTCAAGGTCATGATTTTGACCTTGACCTTGATACCAAAAGGCACATCTACAGTACCTAGCCTACATGCACATCAAGTTTCATCTTCCTATCTTTATTCTTTCATGGTGATATGCTGTTAACAAACCCACATACACACACACACAGCCACTTAGGGGAAGACGGGGTAAAAAGCGCATGGGCGGGTAAGAAGCCCACCCCAATTATCTCATGAAATGAAGCAAATTTCAGTCTCATTTTGCCCATGAGACGAGCGTTAATGTCTAGCATTCGTCTCATGAGCAAATTTGACTGAAATTTTCTTTATTTCATGATAATTAGGGTGGGCTCTTACCCGCCCATGCGCTTTTTACCCCGTCTTCCCCTACACAATAGAAACAATATCACCTTCGCTCTGTAAACTCCACGGGCGATAATTTAAAATATATGCATAAGTATCAAGAGTTAAAAACAACAGCAACAAAGCATAGCACCGATGTCGGTTTATATTCACACACGCACGCGCGCGCGCGCGCGCGACTCAGCACACACGCGCGCACCCAATGACACGTTAAGACAGCTGGTCTGCATTCGAATTATACAGACGGATGGCAGAGAGAATTTAATATAATCGATAATGGTATCCGCCAACTCACACACATCATCACACGCATCAACAAACACATTCCAATCTCTGCACTCAAAACACCATCTCAACGCATCAACAGATATTGTCTTGTTTCCATGGGTAGGAACATTCACATGCTGGGTAAAATTCGGAAACGTCTTTTTAAGAGAGATGTGATCAAAATCACCAGTTATCAGTTTGAAAGAGTAGGTTACTGAAGGTGTGTCTGCTTCCAGGTCGTTAGTGTGGCTGGCTATCGAGTTCGCTACTTCACTCTCGTTGGCCTTGGGGTGCACGTACACGACTGTCACGTGCACGTGAGAAAATTCTCGTGGTAAATAATAGGGTCGAATGCCAAGGGTCAGCAACTCTAGTGATGGTGAACAATGTACCTCTTTGACACAAATGTTGTTTGAATGACACCACTGTTTGTTGACATAGACACACACCCCTCCTCCCCCCTTCCTCCCCGCTTCCTTGGTCCCCCCTCAATAATGTAAAACCATCTAGAGAAACATGATCGTCAGAAATATTACTAGTGAGCCGGGTTTCTGTAAAACACATCAAACTGCACTTTCTATAATCATTAGAGTAGGCTACAAAGTGTTAGCAGAAAGTTCGAAAGTTCGTCTGTTTTGTTTTTGATGGATTGCACATTGCCCTGAATCACAGTCGGTAAGTATTCCCCCACTTCCCACCCTTCATCCCCCCCCCCCTCCCATATCCCCAATCTTTCATGGAAGTATAGAAGAAGGGAAAGGAAAAAAGAAAGGTGGAAGAAAACAGAAGAAAATTAGTTTGTAATAGGTTATAGGTTGCTGCTACTTGGCATCATGCTGGCTGCACGCTGAACGGGCGCTGGCTGGCCAGGTTAATAATTTATAAAAATAAAATAAAAAGATTAGGGTGTGCTCTCTGCTACTTGGCATCATGCTGGCTGTACGCTGAACGGGCGCTGGCTGGCCAGGTTAATACATTTAAAATTTTAAAAAAGATTAGTGTGTCCTCTCCCCTAGTTTCGTTGATGAATATGCCACGATGTGGCCCTATCAACTATATATGCAGATGCAGAAGTATGGTTTATATTTCCTGACCTTGTTTCTCGCTCTCACACCACCTTCCGTCCTCGTTTGCAGACGAAGTTTCAAAAGGTCCGCCATGTTGTAGTGACTGGGCGTGGCAAGCCAGTCAGGGTTGGCACTCGTCGGTTGACAAAAACAGTCCCATACGCACATCAACAGCAACATCAGGCACACCACAGCAAACTTGGCACTGTTAGTCAACATCTTGAACAGTTTGAAGACAGAAAACCAGGCAAAAACGAAGAAGATCGACAAAAAATACACGAGCCTGTGAAAGCACCGTATCGCCACATCGAGCAGCGCCACCCGATCTATTAATTGTAGGTTTTTAAACAAAACTGTGTATAAATTTAAACCTTTACCTTTTGAACGCCTCCACATTGTCCACATAGGTGTCTTGGTGGCTGGCTCCACTGTTGAAATACTCACGCACCATTTTGGGCAGCGTGTCATCAGCATACTGCTCATAGTCCTTCACGCACACGAAACGATTCATTGCCAGTTTGTTACTATACTGAATGAGGAACACATAAACGACAACTGCATAATGTTATGCAAGCCTAGCCTATATATACAACAAAGTGGCAAGCACATTAACGTACTCCCAGTATTTCCATTACGATTTATAAGGGGGGGGGGGGGAGGATTGTTGTCCTGAGCGACCTACGACGCTTCCAGGGGAAGTGAATGGGATTCTGTTTTATGAAATTAATTCCCGAAGTTTTTCAGCTTTGAATTGTCCAGCAAACAATCCTCTTCCGTCTGAGGACTGGCCACTGCTGATTGCTGGCTTAAAATATCCCACAACGATGAATGTCCATGTCGGTCAGAACCCCACACCCCAGAACACACTCTTCAGTAGCCTACTGTCCTGCCCATGATGCTCTACGACGCCAGACTTGGGTGGGGGGTGGGGGAAATAGAGCTGCAGGTGTAGCTCTGGGTCGACCGCCACGACCTGGAGAAGACTGCGAACTTCGTTGTCGAGACTGGTTTTCTAAAGGTTTGACGGATTGCCAACAAAATCGACCGAAGAAGAAGAATTGTTCTATGAACTGAGTAACAGTCCCTGGGATATCAGTGGAGAATTCCGATGTCGCGATCGGACTATCAGTGTAGGGTGTGACCCCAATTTCAAGTTCCTGTAGTTTTCTTTACACAGACATACGACACGCAGTCAGACAGTTTGTCCCTGTTGAAAGGTTAACCGTCTTCTTTCTTTCTTTTTAGATCCAGGAGTAATGACAGGAACTAATAAGAACGGAGTGGTTATGAAGAGCATGGAGGGTAGTATGGCTCCCGCCCACCTGCGTGCGCATCTCGACCCTTCCAACGAAAGTGTCGCCATCTTAGTCAGATGTGTGTGTACCAGCAAAATACCAGAGATTCAGGTAAATATCATACAGTCCGTTTACTTTTTTCTCTCCAAAATTACGCTCAAACGATGGCTTCTTGTATGTACATAATACAGGCTAAAAGTCATGTTGGAAAAAAATCGCAAACTGTGGACCCCCCCCCCCCCCATTCAAGCCTTGAACCAGTAAGCTTATAGGAGAAGATCTGCAAATACCAGACATTAAAGGAAATTCATCAGTCTCTTAAAATATTCCTTTCTCGGTGTTTTTTCTTGAGTTTATGGATTAGTTTGTTTGTTTTACGTTTATGCCTAGAAGGGTTTATTTATTTAACTTTATTTATACTATTCATTTGACCTTGTAATCGGAGACAGAGAGGTGCACATGCCCTCGTTCTAGTTGCAAGGCACTCCAGTCCTTATAGAACCGTGAGATCAACATTTTTTAGGCTAAGCTTCTGGGCGTGCGGAGGCTTTTCTTTCATAAAAGTTGAGAATGAACGAGGTCAAGGGTGTGCGTTGAAATCCTTTCGCAGCCAATGAAGAATGTAAGGCAATTCAGTTCGCCCCCCCCTTGGGAATACCGGGGGTTCTTTTGTATAAATAGTTCCCCCACCTTCTGGAAGTTCTGTACTTGTAGCTTCCTCTAATCTGTCACTCTCTTTGACTCTGCCTTTTCCCTTTGCTTACTGTCATCTACTATCTTTCTGCCTTACCAGTCCATTTTCCTGCCTTTTTTCACGAAACACTTTTGAAAACATTTCCTCCAGCCAAAGTCGGACTTGCTGGGCCTAACTATTTCGCGCATAACGGTAGCATGACGCATCTGCGCTCATAATTGACAGGAAACTGAGCGATCAAAGAAGAAGTTCGTTGCCTTCTGCTATGCTGCTGCCAAAAGCCACTTATTGAGGCCTGTATTTGAAATTGGGGGCTTCACAATTTCCCTCTTTTTCTTCTTCTTTTTGAAGATAAAAGTTGTTTTTTGTCTTTGTCGGCCTGCAGTGCGTACAGCTTTACTATTAAAAAAAAAGGAGCTCTGAAATGTTTGAGAAAGGTTGGGGTAGGCCTATCATCCAGGAACAACCAACTAAGCGTTGGATTTTACCCTTTATTTTACTTTTACTTTACTTTCTATTGCTTAGCGCATACATATGAAGGGAAAGAGGGAAGATGACAGCACACAGTCCGAAACATAGCCTACCTATCACCGGAATCTTTTTTTTTTTAAACATCACCCGCATCTCTGTGACTTTCACACTATAATGTTTCTATTCTTACTATTTTAAACTAACTCGCACACCATACAATCATGAACAGGGGGGGGGGGGGGGGGGGATCTTAATACGGAGAGGGAGGGGGGGGGGGGGTACACAAAAGTTTGTGGGTGAAACAAGCCACATGATAAAGTGGCGCTAAAGTAAGACCCAATAAAAGAAGGGTGAAGGTTAAAGGGCAGGAAGACGTTTACCTTTTGAACGCTGCCACATTGTCCACATAGGTGTCTTGGTGGCTGGATCTGCTGTTGAAATACTCACGCACCATTTTGGGCAGCGTGTCCTCAGCATACTGTTCATAGTCCTTCAGGCACACGAAACGATTCATTGCCAGGTTGTTTCTCTCCTTAATGGTATCCAGCTAAAGCTGATGCCAACTCAGAATATAGGTCTGTACAACCTGTGTACGCGTTATGCACGGCCTATATTCCGCTAGTGTTTGCAGAGCTATGCGCAAGTTAATATAAGGGAGGTTTATTACTTTCAAAATGCTTACAGCGGGAATGGGCCACTGCAACTAAGGTTATTAACTCCCTTGACTGAAAGCGAGAGTTAATCCCTTGTTCGTCAGTATTCAAAAGGGAATTCACTCTTGCAAAAGGAACGAAAACTTAGCTTTACGTCCTCCCGGCCGTAGCCATATGGGACATTACTTTTTATTTAGTTGGGGGCAAAAGGAAGCCATTCAGTGGCCTCAAATAGGGTTATTGGCGAGAGTTAGGGGAAGACGGGGTAAAAAGCGCATGGGCGGGTAAGAAGCCCACCCCAATTATCTCATGAAATAAAGACAATTTCAGTCACATTTGCCCATGAGACGAATGCTAGACATTAATCGCTCGTCTCATGGGCAAAATGAGACTGAAATTTGCTTCATTTCATGAGATAATTGGGGTGGGCTTCTTACCCGCCCATGCGCTTTTTACCCCGTCTTCCCCTACGCCCTTTTTGGCCAGAACTCAAGCATCTACCAAGGACATTCACTCTTACAAAAGGTGGTCGTTGCAGAGGGAATGGGGTGAGGGAGCAAGCATGAGTGGGTGGCTGTGGGAGAAAAGGGGAAAGAAAAGTGTAGTGGTGGTGATCAGTATTCTGGAGGACTGGGCTGAAATGTATTTATAGACACAAATGAAGACCCTCTGTTGCCCAGTGTGGGAGAAAAGTGTTTCTTTGCAGTGGTAAGGAACTATCGTGGTTGACCACAACTGAACGCTTGAACCCATATTGACCCCTAAGATTCCGTCCATGAAACACACACGCGCGCATACACACACACACTCTCTCTATATCTCTATATAACTCTCTCTCTCACTCACACACACACACACACACACACACACACACACACACACACACTCTCTCTCTCTCCCTCTCTCTCTCTCTCTCTCTCTCTCTCTCTCTCTCCCTCTTTCTCAAAAACCCCCACACACACATAAAATAATAATGGCCGGTAACTGTATTAGTAAAACAACAATATCAAAAATAGAGAATGTAATAAAACCATCATACAATAAGATTCAGTTAGACATGAAGTGCAAGACTAGTATCTCAAGCTGTCAAGAACCCCAAAATTTCACCACGACTTTTAGACAAGATTTGTTATCAAACACAATAATCTACACAATACAGCAACAGAAAAAAACGGATGCGGACACCATACTTTTCTAGCTGTGCTTTACAATTCTTCTAATTCTTTGGATAGATGAATAAATAAATAAAAATTATACATAATACCATCACAAATTTGGATTTATTAGTATATTAACATCTTCGCTTTTTTTTAATGATTCTTGTTTAAAGACTAATAAACGTTTAAAAGAATCAAGAATCAATAATATAAAAAAATATAAAAAACAAGAATCACCCAATCCTTGCTTAAAGACTTAGGCCTCGTACACAGTTCATGCGGAAATCCCATGCGCAATCCGTATAAGTGAAAGAAAGAATAGTAAAAACGTATGGATTTTTTAATAGCGGAAATTCGGACTCGAGCGCATATCCTTTCCCTTCTTTTTTTTAACTTATTTACGGATTGCGCACGGGTTTCTGCACGGAATCTCCGCATGTATGTGTACGCTAAGAAACAAACCACAGCAAAAACATTAAAAAATTCTTATAATATTGTTTTATTCATACCTTTTTGATTTTTTTTTTTCCGAAGACATAATAACATGTAAAGAAAGAAAATACATCAAATGTATCATCAATCATTTATAATCAAACATGTACTATCTTGTACACACATATCTAAGTAAATAAGCATAACAAATACACCTAGCAACAACAACGAAAAATACAATTAGGGGAAGACGGGGTAAAAAGCGCATGGGCGGGTAAGAAGCCCACCCCAATTATCTCATGAAATGAAGCAAATTTCAGTCTCATTTTGCCCATGAGACGAGCGTTAATGTCTAGCATTCGTCTCATGGGCAAATTTGACTGAAATTGTCTATTTCATGAGATAATTGGGGTGGGTTTCTTACCCGCCCATGCGCTTTTTACCCCGTCTTCCCCTATAGGAAAGAATAGAGAGAGACAGAAAAAGAAAGAGAGGGAAATAGCACTTTATTGGTTTTTACTTCACCCATATCGAACTCATAATATTAACAGAGATAATCAATCTGACAGCTTTTGGATTAACAAACGGCACAAAAAGCATCGTGCATGCTTTACAGTAAAGTCATAAAAATCCGTATTTACGTGGAAAGAGTGACTATGTAAATAACCAACATTTGATGAAAAATATAATATTATTGACAAAATGCCATCCTGTGGCTGAGTGGTGTCAGCCATGTCTGTCAGTATCTGGAGTAGAACGACTGGTGAACCACAACGTGACTGGGCACGTTCTGTACGTCCGTCACTCCTGGGAACAAAAGATAAGGCCGGGTTCACATTAGACGCGTATGTTCCGTACGGAAAACCCTAAGTAAGTGGAAGAAAGAAGGATTAAAGTTTACGCATGTAGGGGAAATTCTGACACGTGCGCAAATCTTTTCCTTTCTTTGTTTCACTTGTTTATGGATTGGGCGAGGTACCGAATCGCCGTCTCCCAACTCGCCGTCTCCCAACTCGCCGTTTTCTAGCTCGCTGTATAAGTTTTTCAATTTTACAATCTGTTGCATTTCGCCGCATAGACCAGGGATAAGAAGCAGTAGTAAAATTTTATCTTTTGTGTATTCGACACTAAATTGACCCTAAACCTATCCCTAACCCTATCCCTAACCCTTTCCCTAACCCTTTCCCTAACCCTTTCCCTAACCCTTTCCCTAACCCTAAACCTATCCCTATCCCTATCCCTAACCCAACCGTAACCCTAAACCTATCCCTGTCCCTAAACCTATCCCTAACTCTTCGCACATGCGCAGACATGTTGAGAGCAAATCCATTTTGAGAACGCCACACCGGCCATACGGCCAAAAGCAAGAACACAATTCATGGCATCAATTCAGTAAACAGTGAATAAGGCGAAATAGCACTGGAAAAAAACGGCGATTTGACACTGCTATGCGGTTTGGACTAAAGACGGCGAGTAGACACCTATACGGCGAGTAGAGAAACGGCGAATCGGGACCCTCCGCACGGGCTTCCGCATGGAATATCCGCTTATGTGTGTACACGGCCTAAGACATTTAAAACAAAAAATGCTTAGTTTTAGTTTTTTTTAAAAGATAATTTTTAAGAATAGGTTGCATATCATCACATAATTAATACGTGATGTATTCAAACCATACAGGCCTTGCTTGATACTCCACAATTCCATCTAACGTTGTGTGTTGTATTTCACTATTTGTCTTTAAATAGCGTGTCAGAAACTGAAAATCTAAAACCTGTTTATTTCTAAGCACTGCAAAAAGAATCTGAATCTATCTATATGAGGCCTATTTTTTTTAACAATGTAAGCAAGTCCCATCACTGAATTGTATGCAGTTTGTTGTATGCATGCGCGCGCCTGTACACACACACACACACATATACACACACAGAGAGAACTCATTCGTGTATACAGGCACGCGCACGCATACAGACAAAAAGAGAGGCAGACAGATAATCATATACTTTGTTTATGTATTTATCTAAAAGCGTTTGTATAACATAAAATATCATTAATGTTTGCCCTATAATTATATTTTGGTATTTGTATGGTATGGTATGGTATGGTATGGTATGGTGTGGTATGGTATGGTATGGTATGGTATGGTATGGTATGGTATGGTATGGTATGGTATGGTATGGTATGGTATGGTATGGTGTGGTATGGTATGGTATGGTGTGATATGGCATGGTATTGTATATTATGGTATGGTATGGTATGATAGTATGGTGTGGTATGGTATGGTGTGGTGTGGTGTGGTATAGTATGGTGTGGTGTGGTATGGTATGGTATGGTATGGTATGGTATGGTATGGTATGGTATGGTATGGTGTGGTATGGTATGGTATGGTATGGTATGGTGTGGTATGGTATGGTATGGCATAGTGTGGTATAGTGTGGTATGGTATGGTATGGTGTGGTATGGTATGGTATGGCGTGGTATGATGGTATGGTGTGGTGTGGTATGGTATGGTACTCGTGTTATCCTTTCTTGCATGTGGGTTTGTGTGTGTAAGGCGAAGGGGGGGTGGGATACATTTTAACAAAATTAATTGAAATTTGCTACGTTTCCACTGCATTCTTTGACGAGTGCAAAGATTTTGTCGATACGGTGAGTAAAACTGATCGGTGGATCGGATAAGACAGCTACAGATAAGACACTATGCCAGACCACTTTGTCCACTAGTGTCCAGTCATACCCCACTCACCGGTCAAGGCCATTCCAGTGGTCAGTTCTTCCCGCAGCATTTGCAACACATGTTGTACTCCTGCCTGACCCTGAACACACACGCACACGCACACACGCACACACACACTTAAAAGCTCACCACTTCATTATGGTTTAACAATATGCTAATGAATAAAAGGAGGGGGAAACAACAGTAAAATCTTGTCCACGAGTCAAAAAATTTAATGTAGATTAACTTTCAATCTAACGTAGATTAACTATATGAGCTTCTTCTCTCAAGGGCCAGCCACAAGTCCACTAAAATCGCACGACTGTACGATACGATTCGATCACGTGGTCTCGAAGCGCGAATCACATTTGTTCTTCGAGACCACATGATCGAATTGTATCGTACAGTCGTACGATTTTAGTGGACGTGACGGTGTGGCTGGCCCGTTAGGGCGAGACATTTGACCACGATGAAATTATATGATAATCAAGTCATGGCGTTTTTGATCAATAACACCTACAAACAACAGACTGAAAGACAGGCCAACATATGAGCCAACACAAACCACACATCCTTCGCTAAGGGGGGGTTGGCGAGCAGAGAGAGAGAGAGAGA